>OU015498.1:42740775-42955775 GCA_907164885.2 Dolomedes plantarius
TCCAGAGGTAAATTTGAGATCTTGGAGGACATTGCAGCCACGACCTATTTTACGTGCCCCGCCAACCATTAGTGAACGCGGCCGTGGATTTGCAGTGACGAGCTTCGAACCAGGGATGTCTAGATCACTGGACTGCTGCTCTTGACAACTGGGTCACCGTGCTCACCCGGAATTTGTAAAATAAATAAATAAATATTTGCTGCAAGATTTTATTGAATAGAATTATGAAAATTCTATACTTGGCGCTATTCTTTACTTGGCGCTGAAATTCTTGAAATATATTTTACAGTTTCAAGCAGTTGAAGGTAATTTAAAATTACTTCCATAATATTTATATATAGTGTAAAGAAATATTTTTATAGGGTACCATTTCCCAGTTATGAAAGTACTTACCCTCTGGGTGACCTTTATTCTTTAAGTATAGAGTACACGAACCTTTTTAGCTTTATTCTTGTACTTACTTTTAATACATAATCCAATTAATAGAATATTTTGTTTGTTACACCATCTCCTCCTTCCAGTGTTTCCAAAAAAGCTTAATTTCAAAAAGTTCCAAAGTTTCAAAAAAGTTTAATTTCAGCTCATCCTTTTGTAGTGTCTGTTTTTCCAGTAGAAGCATGAGTATTCCCCAACGCACGGCTATTGTGCGTTAAAATCTTAGTATCAGTGACCTTGAAAATGACCTTAAAATCTTAGTATCAGTGACAAAGGACCTTAAAATCTTGTTTTATTAATAATAAATTGGTGGCCTAGACGAAAATCTGTAGAGAAGCCCTACACCGAAAGTCAGCGTTCATCAAATGCTGATCTTCAGACTGTATATTATGAAAGAAATGGTTTTACTAGCATTAATGGCTTGTGTGAAATTGCGTATAAAAGCACAGAATCTTGTCGTTGATTTGCGTCAAAGCAATCAGCATGCAACGCTCATAAGAATGGTAATAGTACTGCAACATTCTCCATCAATTCAACATGCGAGAAGCATTTAACTCTAGAAAAAGGGCTGCCGTCATTTTGACGATTTTGGACATACTATTGAGCACTATGTCTGTTTTTATGTTCTCAGGTTTCTGAAATTCTATGACTTTTTCTAAATTTATGCAAAATACGCACACATATTTACAAAATTGTATTCGATAGTACAGAGGGGGAGAAAATGTGTTGTATGTCTATTAAGACTAAAAGCCCTCAAATTGACGGCAATATAGAAAGCAGTCAAAAATCTTTAAAATAATAATCTTGAAAATGTTAGTTACATTTCGCCTCTTCCCCCTTTTGCAAATAACAGAAATATTGGCTCCTCGGAAATACTGGTGTTGAAAAATAAGGACTTTACAAAACATGCATATATTTTGACGGATAAACCATACCAGGTTGTCAGCTCGGAATACCTGCATAAAAATATATCTAAATATATATACTAATTTATTATACACTGGTATGAAATAGTTCAAAATTTAAAACATTTAAACTTTAAAAAAAATTAAATATCTTAAATTCTTTATTTTATTTTTAATCGTCAAAATGACGGCGTTCAGTCGAGAAAAATTCCCGCCTTTCTAGTGGCAAAGTGTAAACCTTTACTATGAACAAAAAATGATAATACCTATTTATATGTATTATACATTAATTTCCAAGGCTACGCTTAGATGGCTATTCTGCCTTAACCCTTTGAGGGGCAAAAACCTACACCGTTTTCACAGAGCAGATTTTTGTCCCGATTTTTTTAACCTAAAGAATCTTGGAAGGATTTCCACTTAAAAATTGCAAAATGTTTTTACATCTTTAAACTGTTAACAGATGGCAGTACTAACCATTTTTCTGCTCATTTAACCAGAATACATTGAATGCAATTTAAAAAAGTCTAGATATAGGCGTTTGCACTGTACAAACGGCGCCCCTCAAAGGGTAATTGATAGATCCCACTCTCAATCGAATAGCCTGCGATTCTTAACGACGGAGACTTAATACACTCATTCGGATATGAACCTCACAATTCAAGTCTGGACAGCTTGAACTACTAACACCGGAGTAGCCCTTCAGAACAAAATAAAACAAAAAATAAAAACCCAAACAACGTGGTTCTCGCAAAAGCTCTCTCTGTCTGACTCCTCTATCACTAAGGGTCAGTTCGACACTTTTACTTCCAAGCTGGAACTTCCCATGGACACTAGGGGGGTGGGAGCGTAGCTATGTCCTAAGAAGTCTCAAACCATCCCCTTCTAAGCAATGGTTCCAAAGGGAGCTGGGGATCTGATGGCATTTCCGTGCTTAATCAAAAGCAGAGCTCATGGTTTCATCCATTAAAAATTCATTCTTAAAATAGCTGGTTTTAAAATAGCTGGAAAAAGAAGACAACATTGTTATCCTTTGCTTGTAGTTATACTGTTGTCTACACCGAATTCTTTATCTGGTACACTGCTGACAAATAAATAGTTTTGTCATTACCCTAGAAACAAAAGACCATGTCGATACGCGTATATATCAACTTTACCCCTCACCAAAATTGCTTGATCAGAAACATTTTTTTTCATTACTGACAGAACACGAAATGCTAATCATTAAAATTTTGAACAATTGTCATACATCAGATTCATTAGCTCAAAAAGATTAATGGGTGGCTATTACAACATAAACTGCATGATCTGAAAATAATAGGGGTTTCAATTTTAAGGATAATTAATGCCTGATAACAATACTGATTTTCATTTGTTGCTCCCCTGATTTCCAACCAAACCACAATCTGTTTACTGGTGTTGGTTTTGATGTTATTTTCAAACTTATCAATAAACTATAATTTAGGTCTCTTAGTGACCTTATCCATCCTAACAGTAGGTGGAATATGTAACTCCAGGAGAGTTCTGGCTTGACTACATTGGCTAAACATAAAGGGTCTTAAGCTTCGTGTGAAAGAATATATGAACTATGTGATAAAACAGAAAAAATACAAGTCAATCCTAAGATCCTACTCTTCGAATTCAACACAAAACTTTATTTTTAGATGTTATTAGCACTTATCAGTTGCTTTCAGAGTTCAGTTAAGGCTATAGATTATTCTGAATATTTTTTAAACTCTAGATAGTAGAAATCTGCGGAATAACGGAAATTTTTTCTCTAATATACATGAAGCTTGCAGGGCTATTATGTATAATTTTTCTCTGTAATTTTACACTGTAGTTTCCTCATTATGTTCCTACATTTTTCGTTTTATTACCTTGCTACGGTTTGCAATACATTCTGTTTTCGCGATGTGGGACCAATCCTATATTCTCTGTTGTGGAATGGCAGCATTTTTAAGGAACATTTTTGTCTTCCTACGCTCCCTGTGTAGGCGTTCTCAGTCTTTGCTCTTGAAGAAAATAATTCCAGTGGGTTTCGGAATTCACGAAGACTGCAAATTTTCAAAATATTTAAAATAAATATATAATAAGATTTTTCAGATCCTTATGACTATAGAGAAATAAGGTTTCAGTTTTTGCATGTCACCACATGAAACTTCGCATTGCGGTAGTTAAAAAATAATTGTTAACAGGTAAAGACTTCACATTCTGTACTTTACATATATTAACATGGACTATAATTTACGTATTATACGTATTACGCAATCTAGTATTATAAATTCTATTCATAAATAAAAGAATATAAACGCAGAAAACTTTTCACTTTTTTGGTATATATATATATATATATATATATATATATATATATATATATATTAATTCGTAGAAACTTCAATAACGTCACAAGGTTTAAATTTGCAATTACATCTTTAAAGTAATCTGCCTAAAACTGAATGTGTACTTTGTGAATACAGACATATAGTCTGGATAATAGGGGTGACAACATAGGGTGATTTTCTCGAGTGGGGCCTTTGAATATCTTGTAAAATCTCGCGCTGAGGCAGAAGGAATCTGAATGAATCGACGTGTAATGTGCTCCTCAGTAGATGGCATATCACATCTCACGGTTCTTGGATGAGACGTGGTTCTGTTTGTCGGGACATATTAACTTGGAATTCCCCCTTATATGGGCCGCTGAATATCCCTTTTCCACTCACCAAACATAGCTGTTTGATGAAAAAGTTGGTATGATGTGCGTGATGTCCCGATTGGGTATCATAATTCTCATTTTGTCTCTACAACACTGTGAACTTCAGTATGTGCCTGGACATTTTTGAACAATTCTTGTTTCACACATCGGAAAGGAGAATGGTGGAAACTGAGTACTTCTTCGGCAACGAAGTAATTTTAATCCGCCGATGGTAACATCTGCCTCTCAGGCAGCTATGGTTTCTTTATTCAATGCTGGGCTAACCCACTCTTTTACCTCGGGTACTGTGAGCCTGCACAGTCAACACTTAGTCTTCAGTGCGGAAGTGCAATTCGTAACGCGATTCTTCTATGGTTCAGGTAAAAATTAGATTATTCAGAGCAAATATTAAAAATCACCCAATCACTCGTTCGATTATTTAAATACCTCTACAAAACGAACCTAATATAACTTGCGATAATTGGTTCTGTTCAGTAGTAGCTGGTCAAGAATTAAGGAGAAATGGTTCGACGATTGTGGCTAACATGAAATGTAATAATCCACAAATACCCTCTGAATTTCTCGTTAGGAATACCTTGGAAAGAGATATTCCTTCCATATCTGCCTTCCAGGTAGATGTTTAGTACTGAGCGGGAAAAGAATCGTGTTCCCACCTAAGGGTTAAAACCCTTTGAAGGGCGTCGTTTGCACTGTGCAAAAGCCTAAATCTAGTCTTTTTTTTCACTTGCATTCAATGCATTCCAGTTAAATGAGGAAAAAAATGGTTAGTACTGCCATCTGTTAACAGTTTAAAGAAGTAAAAACATTTTCCATACTTTAAATGGAAAAATTTTCAAGATTCTTTAGGTTAAAAAAAATTAAGGGAAATATCTGCACCGTCCAAACATGGACGTTGTAGCCCCTGAAATGGTTAAGGGGTCTTTGGTCACCACGATCACCGGATTTGACACCATTAGACTTCCTCGTTTGGGAAAAGTCTATCGGTACGAGCTTCGTACTGTGGAAGATTTGAAGGGAAATATTCAAAGTGATATTGCTGCTATTTTCGCCCGATATTCTTACCAATACGTTAGGGAACATGGAGCACCGCGTCGAAATGAGTCAGGCTGAAAACCGGGATCGCTTCCAGAATCGAATGCATTTGAGTACATACGTCAAGCTTTGTATCATATTTTTACCATGTTTTTATTACCTCGCTTTCTTGTTTGTGTGTGTGTTTGTCCAGTACAAATCTTGCAATCGATTTTTTAACTAACTTCCCGGCTAGCTAGACATTTACAACTTTTAGAATAGCTCAGAACACGATGACAAGGCATTATATTAATACTTTTAGCCATATTTAAGCAGATTTCAATTTATTTTCAGTTAATTTTGTTTTGTAGACTGGTGCAGCCATCTATCGACCGGGACGGGAACGAAAAGTTAAACGCAAGTTAATTTCCAATTAACTTCATTTTCTTTGAAGTTGATGGGATAATTCATCAAAAAATTTTTTAAAAAGTATTTATTAATAAATAGAATTATCAAGTTTATAGGATTCAACAGAAAATTTAAAAACATGGTATATAAAAAGTTCTTTTTATCTTGTAATTATTTTTCGATCAGATTGTATCATCCTAGCGAGATTTATTACAGAATATTCGGAGCATCTTTAGACTGAATTACCCAATATTTATTCTCCTTACATGTAAAGCATTTACATTGATTACCATAAACATCAGTTCCTGTGATATCTGAGAAACTTTTAGTACATGCCTGAAATATCCTCTTTGAGTTGAACTGATAAATTTTACACACCTTCAAACGCATAGATATTTTTGTTTTAAAATCCAACTGAGGCAAATTATGATATGAAAGAAAAAAAACGAACGTAAATGTATTGAAATCAGGCAAAAATGGTTAAAGAAATAGCAAGATAATTAGTGAATTTTTAAAATACTTACATCTACAAAAGACTCTAAAGGGAGCTAGTTTGATACACATAAGTCTAAATTCCTTAAAAAATATTCTGCAGAGAGTTTAAAAATCAGGACTAGATGTATACAATTAAGAGTGTTCAGCTACACGAAATCTATTGATTCATCCATTGATTATTTTACATGAGTGTAGTATTCATGAGGATACTACACTCATGTCCATAAATTAAGGATAATTAAGAATCACACGGAAATAGAGCTCTAAAGTAAAAATTTCACCTGTAGAATTACCACACATATCTTCAAGCATAATATGCAAATTACAGGAAGCCACCAGATGACGCCGATAGTACGTCACAATGACGAGAGTGTAAGATCGGTGTATATAAGGAATGGTGGCAAAGAAGTAAAATTGTTCACAAGCGTTTTGTAAGCCGCTCAGTGCCATAACCGAATACTTATGACCCAGAGGACGCATATGGATGATTTTTTTACGTGGTAGAATTATCGGCCGCCTGAAATGTGGGCTCAGATGGAATACTCAAATGGAAATATTCGAGGAACTTCGAATTCCCCAAAGTGTCATCTCTAGGCTTTGGCAACGATTCCAAGATGATGGAAATGTCAGTAGACGTTACAGTACAGGTCGCCCCAAGTTACAACGCCGAATGAAGACCGGTATTTGGAAGTAACTGTCAAAAGAAGTAGACTGAACACAGCATCCGACCTGTCTCGTCACCTATCTGCAGGCACGGGTACCACAGTTTGCAGGCAACCGTGTACAGACGTTTGGGAAATATTGGTCTATATGCTCGCAGGCCTGTCAGATGTGTTCCGCTCACGGCAACTCAATGTCGGTAGCGATTAGCCTGAAGTAGAGAACATGCAATGGAGACATCGTCACAGTGGGCTTGTGTGATGTTTTCCGACGAGTCCAGGTTTAGCTTGCCGTATGATTCACGTCGGACTTTCATATGGAGAACGCCAGGTACCCGTTACCACCAAGACAACATCATTGAACGGCACCGTTACGGTGGTGCATGATTGCTCGTTTGGGGTGGAATTATACTAGGCTCCAGAACAGATCTGCATGTTCGAATCGGAACCATGAAAGGCCACATTTATCGGGACATCATTCTGGAACAACATGTACGTTTGTTTAGGCGTGGCATGGGCGCAGAATTTGTGTTTATGGATGACAATGCCCGTCCTCACTGAGCAAACATCTTAAAGGAATGCATTCAATCTGAGGATATCACCCATATGGAATGGCCAGCATTATCACCTGACTTGAATCTGATAGAGCATGCGTGGGACATCCCGTGATTTGTTGCAGCCAGTCAACAACCTCCTACATGTGTACCGGAACTTGGGAGAGCATTGCTTGCTTAGTGGAGTAATCTTCCCCCAAGATCAGCTCGATAATTTGATACCCAGCATGCCTAGGTGTTGTACGGACTGTTTTTCATCGCATGGGAGACATGCGATGAAATATAATATTAAGTTTTTGTAAAGGAGATATTTTTTACAATTGCTCCAGGGAGCAAAAATAGTAGTTTTTATGAATGGTATCATACATACACCACTTTTTTTGTTATTTATCTTTTGTTTAATATATGGGCTTTATGAATAAGTCACGTTTCTTTTGTTTCTGAACCTTTATTTGCCGGAGCTGGTATTATCCTTAATTTATAGACATGAGTGTAAAACACCTTCGAATTTTCGAAATTTAAATTTTGGTTTAGTAGAATAGACTAGTTTTCTCAATAGATTTGTGTAAAGTTTAGGAAATTCCGTCCATTAGAAGTGAAGATTTAACAATTTTAGTTATGTAAACAAACCTGCCCCTGTCCCTTTAATGAATCTGTTTGTTTATATCTGTCAGTGCACCTCTGTTTCTGTGCTCTATGGTTTAATTTCATGCTCCATGGTTTATTTTCCTTGCTCCATGGTTCAGATATTTATTTCTAACTATTCTTCAAACTGTAAAATGAACTGTCATGATGTAATTTGTTTTCAATTGTAAACTACTCACGTGCTTCTTTAGAATTCTAAGCTGTGCGATTCAGAACAACTTTTGCTTATTTTTAAAAAAAATATATTGGAGTGTGTTACATTTATAAACAGTTTTATTGACCTATAAGAGAATATGGCTTCAAAAAATAGAACTGAAGCGAGTTTTTATAGTGATATGCAAAGAAGAAAGAAGCTAAGCTGCAGCAGTAATCGGCAGTGAAATGATACTAAAACAGTGATCACGTCATGGGATAATTTAACAGAAGATATTAAAAGTAACTATTACTTTCAGAAAAATCTAGCAAAATTCTCTTAAACCTTTTATCTGCCAATTTTATTTGGAACTAAATAAACATTAGGACCTTTTTTTTCTGTTTTACACAATAAGTGTCAAATCACGAAGAGTTAAACGTAAACTAAGGTTTTTTTTATTCTGTGAGTCTTTAGATGGATTGGTGAATAAGGCAGTCTTTTTTAATAGATTGATAGTTTGTGTAAAATTTTCGATTTGTATAAAAGTTCAATTCTGATAAATACAATTCAGAAGTGCAACAAATATTGACAAAGAACTGAAATAAACTACATTATTGTCTTAAGGGATTAAACAGAGCAGGAACACCTATATAAAATTTATATTGTATATTTTCTTTTGTGATAGTCCGTATATAAATTAAATTGCCTATATTGTTCTTTTGACAAAGGACGTTTGGAGGATTTTTTGAAACGAGCTGCAATTTAAGATAATTTTGTTAATTTTTAAAGCTGTATAAATTGATAATATTCCTTTTTCATCGGCGTCAGTTTTCGTAGTTTCGCTTCTAATTGAAACGAACTATGTTGTTTATACGTTAATACAATTAGATTTGGAAAGACTGCATATTTTTAAACAAATACTGATGACAGGATTTTTGGATATGAATTTTCCAGTTTATATTGTAAAATAAAAATAAAGGCTTTTGCTTTCATAATATAATTGAATTTTACATTTTTTAAAATCTGTAACCACAGCTTTTAAAATTCTCAACATAATATTCAAAAAGCTGTCTCATTATAACAAACTTTTGAATTAATGGGAATCATTATCACAATACATTTTTTAACGCACTTCTAAGAAAATAAATCCTTTGGCTTACTGACAAAAACATAATAGGGTTGAATAGATTAATATCATTATCATATATTAATTACTTTTTAAGCATTAATGGAGAGGACTATTTATTACTAGAAGCTAAACACGTCTGGTAAATGTTATTTTAAAAAGGAAGAATAAAAGTCTCTGGTACGAAATTCATCAAACAACTACTTTGAATATTTTGAAGGATGGTTGCGTATATTTTCTTTCCGTATAGAGGATTATTTAACAGTTTCTGATGAATATATAAATAATTTATTAAGAAACCTTTTAAAAGCAGATTATAGCACTTGCTAAAATGCGGATGAACAGAGAAAAATGGATATTTTGTTATTACGCTTATTTTAACCCAGAAAACATTGTTTTAGTATTTCTGGTAAAATAGATTTTTCAGCTATAAAAAAAGAAAATATATTTTACACTCTGGTTACGTTGTACTAACATAAAATGAGTGCTTCTTTACTTCCTTCAGATTTGGGTTGAAATCTTGGAGAGTTCATTTCCATATGTTTTTTTCTTCATAAGCAGAGAAAATCATTGATATGAATCCATAACTAAGAGTATATTAATGATAATTTAGAGAGATATCTAAAGGGATTCTAAAAGTATATAGTGTTTACAGTAAGCTATATAATTATATACGTTGTACAATAACATATAATCTGCTTTGAAGACATTAAAATTTCAGAAGCTCCTCACTGAATCTCCCGTAGGAAAACCCCCAAAATCTAGATACTGGACTGCTCTAGTCTTAATTTTTATGAGCATACATTACAGAATTACCTCGATGTCTCCTTAATAAAATATTACCAAAATTACTTCATTGGTATGTCAATAATTTACAATTCCGACATGTTTTTTTTTTTTTGGTCCAGATTTAGTGTTTTCAGCTGTGACTGCAATCACGTGTGCATCAATTGCTTAAAATAGCCATAGACCAGGCCTTCACAACTTATTATTATTTATATATACAAACAATTGAAAATCGATCGATCGTTCTCCGAATCATCATTTTCCCGTATGTATCGTTTATTTCACCCAGTCTCGACAATCATACTGCTTTGTTATATTCCCGCATCTATCATTTTCCCACATTTATCATTCAGTTCAGTCGGCCCCTTGAAAAACGATAGATCCAGATTTCACTATATATATATATATAAAGACTAATAGTTAAGTATTTTAGTATCTTAATATTTTAGTAGAGTATTAGTTAACGTGTAATTATTTTAGTATTTTAGTATTATTGTATTTTTGTATCTCTGTATTTTTTCTGTATTTATATTATAGTACTTTAAGTTAATTATTGTTTATCCTAATGATTATAAGGTATAAACACTATTCATCATGTAATTAAATTTTAGCTTTACTCAATTCTAAAATTCTATGGTTTAACAGGTGTGTCTCATTTTAAAAGTTTCTTCAATAATTGTTTTTTACTGTCTTGGTGTTATAGCCGACCTCCGGGAGTGTTTTCTAGACTTAAAACATGTTTAACCGGGGTTGAGGGGTCCCCCCCCCCCCCCCCTCCCAGCCAGCAACTGTACGACCTCCACTTTATTTCTGATTAAGTACTGAAATGTATACCTTAATATATGTTATTAGAGTATTAAATGGTCGCATCTGTCTTTTGGTTATTTTAATTTTAAATATCTATTATATATATATATATATATATATATATATATATATATATATATATATATATATATATATATATATACAATAAATATTATTTTTTACTTAATTTTCACAATAATCAATCAATTATTTTTTGTGCGATAAAATATTATTCGCTTTTCCACCTATCCTATTTTCTTGCGTCCTGCAGCAATTTCCCATAAAGTAATATGGCTCTCATCACATTTCGAGTCACACAGGCCTGCCATAGACAATCGGGATGATAATCTATCTAAAATGTAGCAAATACGTATAGATCGTGCAGTGTTTTGATGCATTCCACAGAACTCAGAACGCATCCTGAGGGGAAAAAATGCTAAAATATCTAAAAGGTAATCTTATTGGATAGAATGTGATGCAGATGATGTAGTAAACCGGAACCGCAATAAAGATATGTCAAATTTACATTCACTTTCCTTTTTAAAAATATAATAATAATAATAATAATAATGAAAGTTTAAAAACGCCTAGCACCTGATTAAAAACGAGAATTATTTAAAGGACTTCGTGCACTTTCAAATTACTTTGGAAGATTAAAATGAAAGTTGTTTATGGTCACGTTGGAAAAGAAAATGGAAACGGTGATTAAATCTCAACAGAACTATAGCTTCAGTGTTCAAGGTTCATGAATACGAAAATCTTGGAAAATGACTTTATGATAAATTAATTACAAAGTCTTGTAAACAATGTAACAGGAAAATGCCGAAGAAGCAATACAACATTCAAACTGTGCAGTAAATGAAGAAACTATTTTTGGATGTATTTCACACTTCTTTAGAACTATCGCTGATATGAGATTTATGCATTTTATTTTATTATGATACTTAAGCAGAAAAAAACTGGAAATACAATTAATGGTAGTAGATAAAATTGAGAGTCCGTTAAGAATTCAATGGGTTTTCTCAAATGCTTATTTTCCTGTCTTTTTTGTAAAGGAAAAAGAACGATTTTAAGAATTTCGAAGCATATTTGTTAAAATGCCTTTTACATTTTTATAATTTACTTAAATCAAATTTTGGGTCAAGGTTTCTACCACAAGGGCCAGGAATGTTTATTAAGTGTATTTTTTTATTATTATATTTTTTAAAGGATTAGTTTTACTAGTTCCAAGTTTTTGTTCGTTTATATAGCAACAGTATGCCACTGTACTTTCAGCGTCGAGACTCATTGGGGTCACTACCTGCCTGGAACAGAACTGAACCCACGTGTTCTTAACTTAGAGACGAACCTCTTAACTAATAGATGATAAAGGTACAAATGATAACTTCCTATCTTGAATAGTACCACTTACAAAGGTATTTGTATTAATCGCATAATACATCCGCAAATATATTAGACATTGGATATTTTACAATTTCCTGAAAGTTTCTGAACCATGTTTATAACAATGAAAATTGTCATGGATATAATTAAGTTATTAATCCAAGAGGAAACAGCTTTTCTATCATGCTGTGCAAAAAACATTTTTTTAAAGCAGGAAATTTTCAATATATTTTATCATGAATTTCTATGTAGAACTAAATCTTCCCACAATCCTTAAAAAAGGTCAACGTTTTAATAAAAACATTTTTTAACCCTTATATTTATATGTTTTTAGTAAATTAAGGTATAACTTTGAAAAACTTTTCTTCTCTCTGGTAATCTTTTCCGCATGAAAGCTCTTACCTTCTAGGAGAAAAATCTGCATATTTTTATAGAAGTAAAGGAGGGTTTTACTCTAATTTACTTCTAGCCCTTGTTCAATGCGCATGCGTTAATATTTTAATCTCTCTAATGCATTTACTGTTAAGGTGGACCAGATCGATACGCCATATTTCGCACACATTCTGTATTGAAAAAGTTTGAAAAAAATTTAAACCTAAATTGGAAGTATTTTCATTAATTAAAAGGTAGTATTTCGCGTAAAAACTTATTATTTTATTTATCTGTTAACAGCAAAAAATTATTTTAATTAAAGAAGGTTCAACCCTTTTATTGTCCCTTTTTTTACATATTGATCTAATGGTTATTTTTATATTGCGTTCGTCTTTATTACTATTCTCAACTCTAGCACTGCAACAGCTAAGGCGAGTGACTGACTGTCTAGGGACCGTTTGCAGACACCTTACAAGAATATCCGAAATATCAGATAGATTACTGATAAAAACTAAAGCCCCATTACAACTTTGAACAATGTCTTTGAACAATAATAACAATATGAACCTTACAGTTCAGCCTCGTTCTGTGAGCATAAAAGTTAAGAGGGTGACCTCTGACTTAAGTTACAAAGTGTAACTCACAAGCTGCAGCACAAGAACCTATTCCCTAAAAAGAAATCCCAAGCCCCGATGAACCTGACTCGTAAAACCACCTGGTGCTTGCTGATCGCGAAGCTTGAATGATCTCACCTGGCTTCGTCACGTGAGAAAATTCTGCATTATGCCGAAGCATTGCAAATACTGCGAATACTGTTGTCCACCACTCAGCTCTAGGACGACTGCAGACGCATGTTATGCAAGTGTTCCTCACGATCTGTACAAGATTACCTTTCCTGCTGAAGCCTGAGGGAGAAGTTTCGTTGCTGTTGCTTCTGAATACCCCCTTTGATATTTTAAAAATGTACTCCATGGAATTAAGATCTTGGGACTGCACGGTCCATGGAAATAACAGTTAGTCATTGGCATGTAAGCAGTCGGACGCGCTACAAATTCTTGAGGTTTGTAGCATCGTCATTATGATCGAAGATGATTCCTCAAGCTAACAGCAACATAAGTTCGATGAGATGTCATGTTCACAGAATTATCTACGCGTATCAAACGTCTCATTATTCACCACTAAAGGGTTTCCAAAACAAAGACCGAGCCGCCAGTGTATGATATCCTACAAATTGGTTTTGCCTTCTTAAATAATTTGCTGCATATTCCCTCTTTTCCATAAACAGGACAAAAGCGGAAAACCTGATACATTCCAATGTTTTTCCTAATGATGATAATATAATACATGTGTTTACTAGCGGATTCTAATGCAGGAAACATGTTCTTCTATCAATCGAATGGTACCCATGTGGGTAATCGGCTTTTAAAGCTAAAACGGAACAATGACATATAGACTGCTTTTAGAAACGCAGTTGCCGGCAATATGACCAACTATTGCCCACCGATTGGTAACTTGAATCCTGCAAGTTGCATTGATTACTACCGCCTAGTGTTTTTGTCTAAAACGTTTCCTTGCATCGTTGTTTATGAGTTTTTCGGCTTTACCGTACACGCTAAAACGCTTGAACGCTTTGCGCTCGTACTTAGAGTAACGCCAAGCTCGAACTCTGATTGTTAGATTGTTAGATTAGATCTTGTTTACGTTATGCTTTAAACATGCTAGTAAAAGTTTTGTAATTAAATGCAAGACAGGGGGGGGGGGATATTTTTGCCTATCAGAGTCCTAACAGATGCTGTTTACTTATATTATAAGTGATGTGGTTATTAATTTTATAATAATATCTAATTTGCAATTTTATGTGTAAATATAATTTATCATATCGACAGAAAGACATGAATGTGAGACATATGTAAATAGAAAAATATATCTCAAGTAAAACACTTTCTTTGTTAACGTGCGATGTTTTCCGTTCACCAATTTGTATGGCTACTGAAAAAAGAGGAACGTGGTTCAACATATTACAGTCCAGCATACAGATAAAAAGTTTGTAGTTTTTTTATTCTGCAGATGCCCCAACCAGTGGAATGTTTAATGTGTTTGAGGAATCATGTAAAATAATTTAATGTTTTAACCCGTCGTTGGTCGCACCAATTTTAGTAACGACAGTGGTCGCGCGTGAGAGGTTTTCTCCCACTACCCATTTCCGCTGTTTTAAGTTGTCTACTCAATTATAACTCTTCAAAATTGTTTCTTTTCAAGGAATTACATTAATATTTAGCAATCACGAACAAGGAAATTTCAATTAAAATAAATATTTTACAGCTATTATTCAGGAAAATTAATAGCGAAAGTGAAATACAAAAAAATCATACCTACTTTATGAATTAAATTTATAAAAAGCATATTATTTAAACTTTATTAGAACGTCAACTGAATGTCTTATAAATTAGACGACATGGACCTTGTAAATAAAATATTATACTAGAAGTCTTTATCAACACAGCATTCGGGGCACAAAGTTGAATGTTCGTTACAAATAGGTCGCGTACAGGTGTCGCACACAGGTAACACAACTCTTTTTTGACTTCCAATTTTTTCTTTGAGGACAGAATTCCTAAAATCCGGCGGTTTCAACATTTCGTTTGATTCTTGAGGAGCCTTCAACTGCTGATATTTGGCTAATTGCACTTCGCAATGCGGGTGACAAGTTTGGAACTGAAAAATGGGTCACCAGCTGAGGTTTCATGAGTTCCAATGCTAATTCCTTCAAGAAGACTCGTCTAGCCATCGTATTGTTTGCATTTGCAGTATATATAATTTGGCTGTTGATACCAGCAACGTTCATAATCGAAAAAAATCATGTCAATGGCCATCTGCGACTTATTCTCGAAACAGAGTACTCACCTTTGAGTTCGTCGACCCCGTCGACACCACCCTTAGTGAGATTATAAAAAGTAATAATCTCTAGTTTAGAGTGGACGCCAGAATCTTCATCTATTTTGTTATCATTGTGCAAAGAGGAATAAAGAAGAAAATTTTTGCCTTTCTTTGGAATAAAGACACTAAATTGCCAGTTGACGAAAACGCTAACATTCTGCTTCGTTCGTCCCTATATTTTGTACTCACAAAGATAGGTGGCACTTTTATTTTTTGGTCTTTTTTATTTTTTGTTTGTTAGCTAAACAAACTAGTTTGTTGCTAACAAAAAAATATTGCAAATAAAACTAGGCAATAAACGTACTCAAATCATCGCGTTATCTATAAAAATAGCACAAACGCTGGTGGTCTCTTGGTGAGAAACGCTCTCACGTGATGCAAACGTCAGTGGTCGCGCGATGAGAGAAATGCTCACACAAATGGACACCTAAGCAAATAGCAGGCTGTTTGAAGGTCAAACACGCCCTGATTCTCATCGGAACTGATATCAGATTGTTGAGGAGATTCAAAAAGTCAGCTAGACAGGGGGTGGTGTCCCCAGGGTCATTTTCAAATAAGGGGTGCAATTTATATAACAAGCGTGAGAGAAACGCTCATAGCGCGACCAATGACGGGTTAAAAGGAAGAGTGCAGACTCTAAAATCCTTGATCAAAACGAATGTTTGCAATGCTTCTATTAGAATATATTTGCTATGAGCTAAAATTCAATTACACGTCATTAAAAAAGTCAAACTTTCCACCATAAATACTCTCCACAGCTTAAAATGGATAATTCCCAGGATAACATTTTTCAGTTAAACATTCGTAGTCTTTAAAAAAAGGGTATACTTAAAAAGTTGTAGCACAAATTAGATTGTATCTAATTTAAATGAGATTTTCGAAATTTATTTAAAGATATAGAACTTTATTCAAAATGCGGAAAGCAGAAAATGTGAAATTTAACATTGTTTACTTTTAAAGTAGTAATTGAAACTTTGCTCTTAATTAATTTGCTCATTATGCTAAAAGACCACAGAAAAATATTTTTAAAAACTCCGAACTTTCAAGTTATTGTGTTCTAAAATTATTTGCTGCGTGCTTGCATATTCATTTTTTTAAACTATCACCTTTGTGTGTATTTTGTAAAAATTTAGAAAAGTATAAATTGCAAAACATGCAAACAAGTTTAAAAGTTTATGAAATACCCATTTTAGACTCATTGATTTGTACAATACAAAAAAACCGTATTTCTCGCTGTGTAAAACGAATTTCTATCGCTAAAACTTTATACAGGACAATAAAAACACAAACTAAAAGCAAAGAAGTTTCATACAAACTTATTTAAACGCAGGGAAAATATGCACTAGCCGCATTCAATATGAAATACTTCAAATATTTCATATATTTTCCTTCAAAATTTAATTTACCAGCCCCAAGTGGAAAATTAAGTTTCATTCAAGTCTCGATATTAAAAGGAGAACCAGTTTATTTTTTCTTTTTTAAAGTATTTGTATCTGAATAAAACGCCCGGTTCTTCCTCTCTCTGCCATAAAAATATATTCCACTTTATTGAAAAGAAATGCTCTGAATTTTCCGTTGCCATTCGTAAAATGGAAATATCTCTTTGTGTTACACACACATATGAAGTATGTGACATTGTAATAAGAAGGAAGTGCTAACCATATACTGCCGAGTATTTTTGGGTTTTATTCCGCTCACATCTTTCTTGTCATAACTACATTCGTATTGTAAAAAGATTGATGGTTATGCTTCTAGAAATTTCTTGAAATCCAATATTTCTGGAAATATTTTCCCCCAAATACTGAAGGATTTTAAAGAAAAACTCCGTCTCTAAATATTACGAATTTCTAATGGAAAACTGAAATGTCAATATGTTTTAAGTGGTTTTCACGGAATTTATCTTCAAAAAGTATAACAGAGGTTGATATCGGAAAAATATATCAATACCTATAAAATGATAGGTACAAGGTATTGAATTAGTACGCTCAAAGCTGCTGTGTACTAACCCTATTGGATTCACTCAGCTCAATGTTAACCTATGGAGAAAATTTGTCCAATAGGGTTTAAAGATTTGTTTAAAAAATTGTACTTTATAATAGAGAAAGAAATTTTGCACCTTGGAGCATTTTCATTTTTTCTAAATGCAAATAATATTTTTAAATTTAAATCATTCGGTGAAAAAAATCTAATATCGTTTGTTTTAAACTCTCATAAATTCCTCTAGTGGACGAAATTTATAAAACGAATCCTGTTGCACGATGCAGTAAAGTTCAGGCTATCTGAAAATAACATTTTTATTATATTATCAGCATTTATATAGCTGTAAATAGTAGACAAATTTTCTCCATAGGTTGACGTTGAGGTGAGCGAATCCAATAGTAACACAGCAAGTTTAAGATTGCTAAATTACAGTTTTATCCGTGGGGCTAATAAACCATGACAGCTAATCCAGGCAAGGTGTTTCTTGCAGTGTAAAGATTAAATAACCCATTTAGGAACCCTCATTTCAGTTCCTCCTAAACGTTCTACTTGGGTCAATTTAACCAGAAATTAAAAAGAATTAATTGATATACAGGGTGTTCGGGCTAAAGGTAACCACAAGTTATGGCTTATTTTTACGGAACCACCCATTAGAATTAAAAAAAAATTAAATAGAAAGAACATCTCACCAAGTTTTAATATCAATCATAGATTTCAATCATAGTATCATAGACTTCAATGTGTGCACCTTGTGTAGCACGACAAACGTCTAAATGGTAATCCAGTTCTCTCCAAGTGTTTCGTAGTATATCAGGAGTTATTACACGAATTGCTTGAATGATACTCTTCTTCAGTTTAAATTTTTTGTCTATGCATAATGGATTTAATGAATCCCCAAGCAAAAAAGTCTAATAACTTCTGATATGCTACGAAACGCTTGGAGAGAACTGGATTACCATTCAGACGCTTTTCGTGCTACAAAAGGTGCCCACATCGAAATCTATGATACTATGATTGAAATCTATGATTGATATTAAAACTTGGTGAGATGTTCTTTCTATTTAAATAAATAATTTTAAATTCTAAAGAGTAGTTCCGCAAAAGTAAGTCATAACTTTTGGATACCTTAAGCCCGGACACCTTGGAAATATTTTGTCAAAAACACAAACACAGATTAGAAATTCTTCGCCTGGGTCATCGCAACTTTGTGTCTACTCTAGGCAACCAAATAAGACATGGGGATGATTGTGGCCCCTATCAGGTAATTTCAGTATTTTATTAATTTTGGTAAATGACATTTATATCGATTTTTATATCGATTTTTATCGATTTTTATTAGTTTTGGTAAATGACAATTATAATTAATAATTATTAACTGCATTTAATTAAAAAAACTTACCTCGAATGAAAATGTAGAACAAACAAGCAATTCGTTTCTTTACATTTGAATTATTATGCTGATCAGAAAATACAGAAAGCAAACTTAGTTTTATTTTATTTAAATGTGATTTTTGCATGTGCCGTTAAACTCAGTTTTATAAATGTACAAGAGAAAAATAAGAGAAGATTAAGATAAGAGAAATAGAGTGTAATAAGAGAAGATTCAAAATGTACAATCATGACAGTACATCAATTCAAAATTAATTATTCACTGAAATATACACGTATGCCCTTGAGTGCTCTACAATCTTGGCGTAAATTGGCTTGTGAGGCATCTTTTTCAGGCCCTTGTTCTTGGCTCTGAAAACATTCATAAAAAAATAAGTTTCATAAAATACAGAATTTATTTAATGATAAATAATTTACCACACTTTTCGACACTTAATGAATTATATTACTTTATTGTGGTTATTTTCGTGAGTTTCCACCCAATGGTCATGGGTTCATATCCCGAATAAGGCTTGGTTGTCAACGTGTTGTTCCCTCATAGGGAGCAATGCTGGCTCACCTAAATTGTGCTCCCACAATAAAGTAGCCAGCAAGACTTCTCGGTGATTAACAAAGGGCGAATGTCTCACGATAAGTGCCTCCGGATTAAAAACAAAAAAACAAAAAACTTTAGCATAATGTACAATTTGATAGGTACGGTAAATGTTGAAAACATATTTACTAATTCTTTTTACCTTTTCGGTCTGATATCGAGAGTAAAATTATAAGAGTCCAAAGACTATAATGAAAATGCTGAGAGTAAAGCTTATCCCAACAATCTACCCTAATATCCTGAAAGTACATCAATTCCTATATAATGACAGTTACGACATGCACAATACGTAGACTTAAGAATGCCAATGAGAATTTGTTTTCGTAGGACTGTAAAATAGTAGCAATTCAGTACCAGATGGTCACTCTCCATGCATGTTATTAGGGCCAAAACTTAGGGATGGTGTCTTGTTTCTAAATCTAAATATTTAACCTCCGAAAGAGGAATAAAGCCGAACTTATTTTTAAATGTGCTAGAATCCTCTGACAGTGTAAACACCTCTTCTATTATCCCCAGGAAAGAAAATAATCTGTAGCATTTTTTTTTGTTTCATAGCGAGAAAAATAAGTATAAATTCTCGAAATAAATCGATTATAATCATTCGAGAAAGCAACAAAGGTATTTAAAAGTTACTTCACCGTGCACAATAAATAAAATAAAAATAGAAAAAAATATTTGAATAAATGTTGAAAACTGCTGAATAACAGCTATCGAAGTACTTTCTGGTGTTTGACACAAATATTCTGTCATTGTATACTTGCTCAAAAGTATTTTCGAGGTTTTGGTTCTGCAATTTTTTTCATCACTCTTATCCTAGCAATGTTCAAAGCAGCATATGTAGGAAATGCATATCTGTCGACGCAGTTAGTTGTTCAGAAACATCACGGAAAGGGCAAAATAACATTTCGTAAGCTCCGAGAGTTGGTAAATTTTCTGTCCTCTAATTTGTTTCCGAAGCAGTAAATCCCTTGTTGGATTGTTATGAAATAACTCATGATGCCTTAACATGTATCAGAATCAATTTTTAGTACTACCTTCCAAAACTCAACCTTGTTCGTTCCAGTGTTACCAATTCACCGTCTTAACTTATGGCATCAAACATGTCTAGGAGACTTAAAAGGGGATTCTGGAGTGCTGTAGATTTATTGAATGGCTTATACTTGTATTTGAAGAAAAATATTGTCCCGACCGTGGAGAATTTATCTTATGTGTTCAACATCTATAATTTGTTTAATGTACTAAGAAACAGCTATTCCGAAAGAGAAACACTCGTTATCAATCCGTAAATTTAAGTTGCCTTTTTCTGACAGGTGAACGATTTTTTTAGATCGATGTTACTCTCCAAGATACAGTTTCAGCATGACAAACATATAATTAATGAACGTCGGATTTTGAACATACACTAACTTAAAACACCTGACGTTTAGATACTGACACATGCTGCCTCTGATGTAATATTTGACTGCAGTTTCTGTTTTATTAGACATTGCAATGATTAATTTCTAAAACCTCGTTACAGTTAAATGACTGTCGTAAAACTGACTTTAGCATTTCATTTTTAAGTTCTCTGTCAAGGGGTTTTTGAGATTACGTATAACTCAGTAATGCATAATCGAGGTCCTACTGTACTTCGCGTTTGTAACTAAGCATAGCAGGAAATTTCCAACACTTGTTTCCTGCCATCATATACTGTGTATCTAAACTGCTATTGAAAAAATGCTTCGTTTGGTCATATACTACGAAACACCTAATGATCCCTTATCCCTGCACAAGGCCTAATATAATTTTTACAGTTCATGTCTTCATACCAACTCAAACACAAAACACTAAATATCATATTCATTATCTTATTTTGACGCCTGTAATAGTGTCACCCTAAAGTGTTTAAAGAGTTTGGAGTATGGTTAAAATCATTTTGTGCATTATATAGAAACTATTTGTCGTATATTGATGAGACGAAAATACTCTTGCAATCGATTAGTGGAGATATCAGCACTATATGACGGCAAATCGAGAATGAATTGTCCCAGTTTACAACTGAGATAACTTCACGGATATCCGTCTGCGGCCATCAAGAGATACTTGTCTGGCATATTACAGGTTATAAATAATACAGTACCAAGTTTCATAGATAGTAAATGCCATCTAAATATGTGTATGCATTTTTGTCATTTTGTATAAAAGTTAAATCATTTTGTATAGTTAGTATCATTTTGTATAAAATTTATAACTTTTAACTAACTTCAAATTTTCTGAACAGTCTTAAAACGAAGGATTTTGTGACATATGGTAGTTTTGACATTTCATATATTAACCCTCTAAAGGTAGAGTGGTTTGAGACGAAATAGATGGTACGGTCGGGTCGGATCCGACCCGATGTCTTTTTTGACGAGGTTCTTGGTAGAGAGAAGTACACAATAAGCATTTTTGTTGTATAAAAACATTTATTGATAATATTTTACATGAAATAATAACCTTTTTGTAGAAAAAAAGATCAACGAATTGTAATTTTGCTAAACGAAAAAAATAATCTCTGGAACTTACATAGAATGTTGTATATATGAGTTCTAATACTATGTAATTTAGTCATGTACCTACTGTAGTTTGAGAAGTTATTGAACTAAATTTCCGAACACGAAATTGCAAAAAATAATATATACTGACATTTTTGGCCTTCAAAATCGTCATAATTTTTTTAAAAAAATGGCTAGTGATCATGAATAACGTTTTTCCACAAAGGCACTCGTAATAACCTAGAGGCCAAGTGATTTGAAATTTTAGAGATTAAGCTAATTTTTAGGACTGACTAAAATATCTACTTTACTAATTTTGTCTTCTTTTGAGTTATCCTGTTTTTCAGGTGACGTTGAATCCTTTCAAATTTTTTCTACTCCTTTTTGTCTAGAAAACTATGTTTTTATATATTTTCAAAATGAATTAATAGGTTTAAACTGTTAAAGACATATAAGAGCTATGATTCAATTGAAAGTCTTTTATCTCTCACTCTTGGATATCAAGGTATAATTGAAGGCTTTATATGAATAGCAGTCCAACACCATTCATGTTCATTTTGAGATACAGAGCCTTAAAGTCTAATGAGTGCTGAGAAATAACTGCTAAAGTCTGATTTGTAATGCCCTCTGTTGGCAGCAAAAATAAGCTGGAGGTGTACCAGTTTAAACATAAGA
Source organism: Dolomedes plantarius (assembly GCA_907164885.2). Classification (NCBI taxonomy): domain Eukaryota; kingdom Metazoa; phylum Arthropoda; class Arachnida; order Araneae; family Dolomedidae; genus Dolomedes; species Dolomedes plantarius. The sequence goes on from OU015498.1 coordinate 42,763,291, forward strand.
TATAAATGACTTGTATGAACATGAAAGTGAGGCTAACTCCACTTTTTTTAAAAGTGGAGTTGGACCTATATTCAAATAAGGCCTTCAATTTAAACTATCTGAAAGAGTGTAACCCATGCATTGAAAAGTGGTGATTACGAACTATCATGAAACATATCACCACCCCTTTGATTATATTGTGGAGTATAAGAAAATGTGTTTTCTTTTTCCTATTGCCTAGTTTTTATTATCCTAATAATTGTAGTATCGTTATTGTGTTTGATTAAAAAATCATCTGAGTAAATGAAGGAATGAAATCTTTAAAAGAATATTATTCGAATATTAATCAGTTTCAAAATCCATATAATATATTTCAATTTATCATCCAGTTCGAGGGCTATATATCGTTATCTCAATATAATGAGGTACTGGTATCGCTATGACATTTCGCAATGACAGTTGTTACGATACGATTAAACAGGTCAGTCATTGTATCTTGCTCTTCGAGTCGTGATGTCACAAAGTCCCACTGAGTAAAGTAACGAAGAGGCATAAAATGAGAATATCGACGTTGCTATGACATGAGAAACGTCACTCGTAGTTATTGAAAACGCATTTCGGGATATGAATTTTACGTTATCATGATATAAAAATGGTATAAAATCAATTAGGAAATCATTTTTTTTCATTGTGAACTCTTGTAAAAGCATTTGCAACAGTAATAATTTAGTAGAAAGGTTTTTTTATATTTTGTAAAAGTAGACCAGATAACGATAAAATGATGTTTTCAGAAGTATCTAATGTATCTTTATAAATCTATTAGGGTGGATACTGCTTTGACTGAAATGCCATCATCCTAGTAATTGAATTCTTTGAGTGTCGAATAATATGTTTGAGAATCCTTTCCATCATTCTTTGCAGTATTGACTTTAACAAAGAGAAAACTTTTCGCGATCAGAACACTGTAAAAATGAAATGATGTTTGGGAGATATAAAAATGCGATTATAGCTAGAATGGCAAGAAGATACAGAAGAGGAATAAGCAAAACCGGTAAACACGCTATTCAGAAATATTACACCCAAGCATTAACCTCAGAAACCCCCAAACAAGTATTTGAACTTGAAGGAGCACTTCGTTTTTACAGGCACTCTGTACATCAAACACTGCTTTAATACTTCGGTGGGAACATGATTATTTTGCCACTTAGTGAGAACATCTGCCTGGGAGGCAGATATAGATGGAATATGTTTTTTCCAGGCATTCCTAACCAGAAATTCCTAACCAAAAACAACAATATAAACAATAAACCAACAATAAAAACTAGGAACATTATAAACTAGAATAATTACAAGATAAAAAGAACTTTTTATATACCATAAATTTAAATTTTCTGTTGAATCATATAAACTAGACAATTCTATGTATTAGTAAATACTTTTTAAAAAATTTTTTGATGAATTATCCCATCAGCTTTAAAGAAAATGAAGTTAATTGGAAGTTAATTTGCGTTTAACTTTTCCCGACTCGGCCGACAGATGGCTGCACCAGTCTACAAAACAAAATTAACTGAAAATAATAAAAACATGGTAAAAATCTGCTTAAAGATGGCTAAAAGTATTTAAAAATGCATTGTCATCGTGTTCTGAGCTATTCTAAAAGTTTCAAATGTCCAGCTAGTCGGGACGTTAGTTAAAAATCAATTTCAAGATTTGTACTGGACAAGCACACAAAAACACACACAAACAGGAAAGCAAGTTAATAGAAACATGGTAAAAATATACACAATCAAAAAGTTCAGTCCCAAAGAGAGTTCATACTGGTCCTTGCATCCCAATACAACTTGCCGATGTCTCCATTTCTCTGGGAGATTCTGTCAAGTCCATGGCAAGTCAGGAGATAATCCGAATTCATAACGCCTGCCCTGCAGATCGGGCAAACGTTAGTTGGAAATATACCCATTTTGAACAGATGTTCTGCCAAGCAGTCGTGCCCAGTCTGTAGCCTAAAGCTATCCAAATTATGACGAAGTGCCTTTGCAATACTGAGATTAGAAAACCCTTTAAATTGTTATTCTAAATAACTGAATTTCAAACGTCGACTTTCTTGTTTAGAAGCAATGCAGAGGAACGCCAACACAGTAAGACAAGGCAAGTGAAAAACCTGATTTTACCAACCTTGGCTTACTGAAAAGATGTTTTCCTGTTCTGCTTCAGAGGAAAAAAAAGCTCAATGTGTTTAAAACTCAGGAATACAAATCAATTTTCATTTATTTTTAGTGAATATTTTGAAATTTTTCAAGTCCCTGACATGCTTTAAAGTTTTTTGTCTGAATAAAATCCAGTTAAGTACACAGAAGTACCCTGAAAAGGTTACAAAACTTGAAAGATTCCCTTCTGAAAAGAATGACCATAAAGTACAGATGTACAGTTCACATAGGCAGTACAATATTGAAATGACGTGTCTGGAAATACTATTATCGTATAAACATGTTGTCTTTGCTACGTGACTATTAAGTATGTATAATATCGTTTAAGCCTAGCATATAATACTCTTTTCGTGAGAATTTCAATTCCTGGTCGAGTCCATAAAAATGGATCTAATTATGAATTTGCAAGTTCGACCTCTCTTTACCACATCACGTTACCTTTTTATTTCTCGTAAAAAATAGTTTTTCTTTTAGTTGTCACTAATTAGCATTTTAGCTTAAACGCAGTAAAAATACACGAAAACATTTATAAACAATTATAGATAAAAGTTTTTTTAGCATTTAAAAAACCCTCAGGAATCCTCATAGAATTTTAAACATTCTTCTATTTCGAACATAACCTTTTTTAAAAATTGTATTTCACTACAGTATATTACTAGTAAATATTTCATATTAAAACGTTTATCACATAAATGGGAAAGTTAACAACTCTGTTTTACGTATTCAAATTATTAATGAAATTCATTTCTGAAGATGTCGGCATCTTTTCAGCAGGCACGTGAAATTTTAAATAATACCCTTAGGGGAATTTTCAATAAAGCCTTTTAAAAAAGCAGATTCATAAACTGAAAAAAAATATTTAAATTTACTTTGGATTTTATTTCGCATGCATTAATTCTAAATTTACTTCAAAATAGAGCGTTCGTAAGTGCATGTTATGTAAAATTTATTTTATGTGCTATGATTTGGCTTCAGTACAATACTGTAAAATAAAAGTTAAAATCTGTTATTTAATTAATTATAAATCTAGTAATTTTTTTTAAATGAAATGTGAACCAGAAATTTCATAATTTTCTGTGCTGAACACTTTTTCAGAAAAAAAACCCATCATGAAGCTTATCAGTTAAATTCGGAATTTTTTTTCATAATTTTATCAATAAATATGCCATTACCGTATATTATGCGTATCACTTTTTGACATAAATAATTTATCTGAATCATGAAAAATTAAAATTTTTGACTCAAGTATCTACATTTCAACTGAAACATAAGTCTTGTAGTAAAGTGTAAGGTATACACAAGATTCGATTCACAAGAATCGAACTTTTGAGTGAATTAAAGAAGCTGCTTTAGATATCCTAATTTCGGCATACGCGCTTAGTATAAATACCACGCAGCGTCATTAATAAAAAGGAGGAGGTTGTTAAGGTTGAAAAGGTGTTATCCTGCGCTAGTGCTTAGCGGGCCAGAAGTTTACATGGCAGTACTGCTGGTTTGACTTACTGTTCGTGAGTATAAAAATATATTGTTCTTGAAAGCTGTGTTTATACATTCCGTACAAGTAGTACGCATGCTTATTGCTGTAAAAGCCAATTATATGTGCAACGAATTCAATAAACATTGTTTCATGTATAAACTGTGTTTGCTTCAAATTCAAATAGAGTGCCACTTCAAATTATATACACCCAAGTCTGGGTAGAAGTGAGTAGAGAAACTCTATAAATACTCTAAAAAACAAAATAATTTTTTTTTAGGTATTTCCTAGTATGTTTGATGTTATACCTGTATATGTACATTTGTACCTGTATACTTCCAAAAACTCACCCACATTTTTGTAATATATTATACACATTCTGTCAAATAAATACCAGGAAATATTCAATAGAACACAATTTATTGTTCTAATCATCCACATTTATTTAGCCCCCTTCAAAATTAGGCCCCATTCTATGAAATACTCTGATGCCAATGAATAACCCAATCGTCGGAACACTTCTTACAGGCACCTAACCGGTATGGCCTTGAACTCCCTTGGCGAATTTTCTTTTATGCCTTCATTGGTCTCAAAACTTCGTCCACGAAGTGGTAATTTCAGTTTTGGGAATAAGAAAAAGCCAGCAGGGGCCATATATGGAATATACGGTGTTTGGTCGATGACATTCGTTTAGTTTTTGGTCAAAAAATCGCTTACAAGGTGTGGGCAGGCGCATTGACGTGGTGCAGAATCCAAGAATTGTTCTTCCACAACTCTGGTCTTTTCCGTCCAACATTCTCTCTCATGTGACTCATAACGCCCTGATAATATTGTTTGTTGACTGATTTCAAGTCCTAGTGGACAACACAATGATTGCTTCACTTTGTCGAAGACGTTGAAGGTCTACCTGAACGAAATTTTTTGCCACTTCTCGGCCTTCTTTTGAATGCTTTGTGCCACTTGTATGCTCGTGTCTTCGATTAAGCTGGCTCACCGTAGGCTTTCTCCAATATCTTCAATAAAATTTCAACACAAAATTTGAAGCAAACTCTTTGTTCGATACATTTATCCATTTCGAAAATAGCAGAGTATACTTGAGTACGACTTACAAAAACCACAGCATGCGGAAAAATGGTTGATAAAATAGCGCCTATACTCTACATGACAATAAGGTACACTGGCACTATCTTACGACAAGTTTCCTTTACAATTTATTTAAAGCAAGTATTTTAAATGGAACATTCCCGGTATTTATTTGACCGAATATATATATATAAATTCATTTATGATGTTTTTGAGGATTATATTCTACTTAATGAACATTTATGCTTTGTAGCTGTTTAGCAAATAACCTGCTTTAAGTCTTTGAAATTCGAATAAAGCATTTTTTTTCTACAGAAAGCAAATTTTTGCTATTCAGTGGTTCAAATTAAAGGTATCATGAAAAAAATCTAATATCGTAAAATGTGTAGAACTACTATCGTCTGTAGAGAATATTCTTTTTTACATTTGGGTGGAGATTTAAAAAAAAAATGAAAGTGTCGTTATTCAAATATATATCTGAAAACACAGAAAATAACAGTATACCAAGAACCATCTCAACGTTTCTATATTTTGAAGTAACAATAATTTCTTTTACGGAGCCTCAATAACGCCTGAACATCCGTTGACTCTCTCAGCTATAAACTTTTAAGGTCTTGTCTCAGTCTAGACGGTGTAATTGTGAATTTCTGAACTTCGTGATGTGCTTGCTTTCTTCCTATTCACTTCACTGTTGTAAGTTTCAATATGCGTTATATCGCCCATTAAAATGATGTTCTTAGGAATGTGAACAGATGTCGAGTCGTATTACAGAAACATTCGGATATGAATTCTGCAAACGAAGAGGAACGAAATGTGTCACTCAAGTAAGGTAACTATACAACTATTTAAAAAAATTCTGGTAGATATATGGTAATACTAATAGAAATCATACGTAAATGTTATACTGGATTTGTAGTTTGTTATTCAGTGTGTCCGAAAAAGAATAGTGGGGTTGTAAATGGTTATAGATTCGGAACAAAGCATTGCATAGAGATGAAGTATTCGTCACATTGAAGAGAAAATCTCCAAGTTTCTTCCTGTTAAGCAGACTTCAATGTATGCACCTGACGTTGCCTCAGAGGTCAAGACGATATCCAGTCTTTTCCCATATACGGCAAGGAAGATGGTCCAGATTTTGAACTTGAATGGAATACACTTGTGTTTTTGCATAACCCCAAAAAGAGAAATCTATGGGGGTATGGTGTAAAAACTGTGTGAGCTAGGAAATCCACAACTTCTTGTTCGACCCTTTGCTCAGGAAATGTTTAGTTAACGAATTATCGCACAATTCTCGCAAAATGTGGAGGATCTCCGTCTAACTGGAAAATGGGATTCTCTGGAATTTTCAGGCCCTAGTCTCAGAGTCTGTTGGATTCTGCACGTAAGCTTTCGCACATATAAACTTGGAGTGTTTCTCTTTCATTTAAAGTCTACCTCAAGTTTGCAACATGATTTGTTGCATAGCTATAACCATTTGCAACTCCATTGTTATTTTACGGACACACTGTATAAGTGTATAATTTTATATCATGATTCATTTTTGTATCGCGAATCCTTTATTTCTCGTTCATTCCAATCTATTTTGTTAAACGTTCCTAGACTGTGCGTTTTCAGAAATACAAAAGCGATACTATTCACGCTTCTCTAGGTTTCACACAATTTGGTTTTTTAAATGTATTGTTTAGCCAATAATTATTTATATATCATTTATTGTATCATTCATATCAAAATCAGTAAGAGTAGTTACATTATATTGACATGAATGTACAAAAAATTATTCAAGTTGGGAATCTATGGTCTTCAATTTGGGAAGATGGCTTGGAGTTGAAATTCGATAGATACGAATTTCATAAGAATAGTATTTAGATGAAAATCAGTAAAGGGTATAGGAAAAAATGAATTGTTTCCCACGTATATGTGAAACAAAACTTACACGTCCTCCACGAAAATTACTTAAACAGAATTCGATAGCATAAAAATATTCATTAACTTAAACGGAGAACAAAAAAGACAGTTAAGGTTATGACTTTTATAACCAAAAACATAATGTCATTATGGAAACTAAAGTAAAGAATATAACTAAATAAAAAAAATTTCTCTTAGGGTGAGCTACTTAAATTAGCTAACCCTCACCCAGTTAATTTTGACAAAGGAAGAGGTAGAAGAAAACCTTTCAATGAAATCTTTATTAAATCTTAAGTCAATTAGATTAGTAACTTGGTATTTTCTTTGAATAATGGAGTTCCAATATCACAGATATGTTAATTTTCAACGAAAAATGATAGAAACGGAAAAATGGCTGAGAGGAAAATAAATAACGTGAACAGTAGAGATGAAACAAACTTAAAAAATATGTAAAATTTGATAGCACAAAACAAGGAATATTAGGTATAAAAAGTGCTGGAGATAAAAATTCCTGCTGTCTACCATATCTGACTGATTCATAAAATGCATTTAAAAAGTACATATTATTGAACAATATTACATATTATTGAACATAAGTACATACATATTACAAAAGTACATATTATTGAACAATCAAATGAACACGTTATGTAAACCGATATTCTCAAATTAACATGTCATTGCATTCAATTAATGTATATTACAAAACAATATTCTCAAATGAACATGTCGAAAATAATTATTTAGTCCTGCAAAGAGCAAAAGATGCAGAAATCTATAAAAATATCTGCATCACTACGCGCGCGTACACACACACACACACACACACATAAACACACACACAAACAAACACACACACACACACATATATATATATATATATATATATATATATATATATATATATATATATATATATATATATATATATATATATATATATATACACACACACACATATATATATATATATATATATATATATATATATATATATGATTAATAATGCAGTTAATCAGATGCAGTTTTAGATTGTATTTCTATTCTAATCTATTGCTAAAGCTCTAGTGTTTTAAAACAATGTATTGTGCAGGTTTCAAATTAATTTCCTAAATTAATGTAAAATTCAAAAACTCTCTCCACAATAAACAGCTATTCTTTTGCTGAAGAGTGGATATATATATATATATATGTATTTATTCACAAATGTATTTATATGAAAATAAGTGATGAAAATTTCTTTCTAATGGGAAATAAAATAATTATGATCATAATTTATAAAATTTCATAACTTACGTCACTTGGCATTTTAACAACCCAATAAATTTCGACAGTCACCGGCAAATATTTGTACTTATAAACGTATGCATGAATTGTCTGGGTATATATGATGGATCATGGCCGAACTTGTCCAGAGTTCACATTTCAAGGACTGTCAAGGATGATTTATGCTAGATCGGAAAGTGACCATTAAGCTGCTCCTACTCAGGCTTAAATAAGGAAAAGAATTTCAAGTGAAACTCGAAAATTCAAATGCAGTGTCCGATGCAGGTTCGTGAGTGTCCCAGTGGCGTTAAATGTTGAAGTATCTAATCGAAGAGATTGAAGGAAGTAAGATTTTGAATATTTACATTTAAAGCCAAACAGCAGTCGATGGCAGTTGAGTTTAAAATTTGCTTTAACGTAATTGAATATTAATACACTTGCGCGACATTTTCATTTCTCGTAGTGAATTTTAATAGTTGCTTTTAATTCCTGTTATAAGAAAGTTAACGCAGTAATAGCGATGTTGAAATCGTTAAATTATAAGCTAAGTTCAACGTACGCGTTTTATAAGTAGTTTCGTTTATAAAGATAATTCTTTAAAAGCGAAGATAATTCTTATGAAAGTTAAATTGCGTTTTTAGTTTGTCTGAACTGTTTTAAAATTACAACTCTTTCATTAAAATATTTACTCTTCATCTTAGTTTATCGGAAAGTTAAAGATTTCTGTGAACAGTTTTTAAAAATCTCTTTAATGCAGGACATCTAAATTAGAGCCATTTCATATATTTAAAAAAGTTTTATATTTTTTTAAATCCCCGAACTAAGATTACTTTGATATTTTTCAACAAATACACATAAATTTTCATGTTGATGAAATGCATATTCTTTAATGTATACAATGTGACGGGCAAGTGCGGAGCAAAACTTGCCAAGTTTGACCTGAAATGACCTTGAAATCATGGTTTTAGCTGTCTGAAATTTAACATTTTTATCCGACTAGACTAAACATTTTTTTTAAATAAAAAATGCGTTTAAAAACTTTTAATTCAACAATTTCCTATTTTCAGAAACGAAAATATTTGCAACATCAAAGGTTCGCAGCTACCCCACAAAAACTGGATTTATTGTATCTGGAATTTATTTATTGCCTGATTTTTTATGCTACAATGTTGAAATAAATTCAAATAACCAAAAGAAATTCAAATAAAGCAAAGGAATTGAAAGATAATGCTTCTTCATCTAAACATGTTACAGATTTAGAAGCAAACGCCGTCTGATTCAGAATTTGTAGATATATATCTCTGAAGATGATGACGGTTACGTTAGTCATGAAGCCAAATGTCGGAAAACAACTGACGATGAAACTCCCTCACCCTCCAAGACAGTCCAAATGAGAATATCACTGCCAAATCTAACCGTTTCTTGTGATAGAACGGGAGTATCGGTTAGGTCAGCTGCTATCATTGCATCCTCTGTGCTTCGTGACATAGGGATTGTATCCAAAGATACTCCATTTAAAGTTATTGACAGGAGTAAGCTGAGGAGAGAACGTCAAAACATACCATCACAGCTTAATTCTACACAAGTAACACAGTCTTTGTACTCCATCAACTTTGATGGAAGAATGGACAAACTATAGTGCAAGAAAAGAAGGGAAGTTCTTTATATAGGACTATAGCTGTGGAAGAGCATATTGTTTAGTTGTCAGAACCTGGTTCTGTTTTTATTGGACATGTGACTCTGGATTCTTGGTCTAGTGCGGATATTATACGAAGCATCATCAATTTCGTTACACAGAAGGAGATTACACTTTCGGAACTGGTTGTTGTTGGGTGTGATGGAACGAAAGTCAACGTTGAGAATAAAAATGGCGCAGTTAGACGACTTGCGATCTTTGTTGGCCTTAAATTGCACTGGTTTGGATGCTTATTGCATACGGATGAACTACCTCTTCGCCACCTTTTCCAGAAGATTGACGGAAAGGAATCTTAGCCACACCAGTTTTCTGGAACAATAGGAAAATCTCTGCAAACGTGCGAAACCCTTGCTGTGACAAGTTTTGTTTCTATTCCAGTTTCTCTGCCTGAAATTGATAAAAAAAAGACCTCAGTGCAGACTAAAAATACCTTTTCGACATTTCTAGGGCAGTATCCTGGAGGGAGTGCCTTCCAAATTTAGCAAACCGAAGTCCCGGAAAGATGTCTCATTCAAGATGCCGCACTACAGCCAACAGAATTCTGCGCCTATATGTGTCGACTGCCGAACCAACATAACACTTTAAGCTCCTAGTAGAATATGTCATAAAAGTTTACGTGTCATCCTGGTTTGAAATAAAGAAAATCCCAAGAGCTACTTATGGAGCACGTCACCTGCAAAGAATGATAAATAAAAGCTCATTCTTGCCAGAAGATTTTAAATCAATCATTCACAAAGTTATTCAGAGGAACTCTTATTTTGCTCACTCTGAAAACATTGTGTTGGCAATGCTGTTAGATTAACGATCACATATTCGAGAACTTGGCCTCAGAAGAATACTGAAAGCAAGAAAAGTTGACTGGAAGGGGACAGTACTCCAATTTGATCTTCCAAATTTAAATTTCGAAGCAGAGGAATATTTTGAGATGCTTAACTGGGACAATCCTTTGGAACCACCAGCTACCATGGACCTCAGTGACGAAGACTAAAAGTATTATGACCAGAAACGGTGCATAATTTAAAATAGAGAAGCTCCCTTGCCATTCTCAAGCAGTAGAAAGGCATGTGCGACTGGTAACACAAGCATCATTGGTAGCATGTGGTGCAGAAGCCAGTGATGGATACATTCGCAGTGGAATCAAGTCACGAAAGGAACTTCCAAAGTTTGACACCAAAGATAATTATTTTGGTCCTCATGTGAAATCCAAATTTGAAGACTGGTTAAAGTAAATTCCAGGTTAGTGATATTTTTTTTAAACGATAATGTTTTCCTATTTCTTTTTCATATTTAGAAGTGTTTTTGAGTCAGAAAATAAAGCTATTGTAAACATTAAAATAATTTTTTTTTTTTACTGTTAACGTTAATATTCCATTCTTTGACCCCTTGTGTGGAACCTGAAGACATTGAGTGATTGCGCTGGGATTTTTTTTGCAGTGCCTTTTTTGCCAAACAGCACCATTTTTTGAGTCAGGAAATATTAAAATATTTTTTTTTCCTTTTTCACACCACCCTAATATACAGGTGGATATCAAAATAATGGAAGCACCTATCACTATTAGTAATGTTTATGAATGTGCTTCGTATCCCTTGAAAAAAAGTCTGGCCACCGGTATTTTTTTATATAATATAGTGTATGTATTATTCTACTGTCAGGTAGCAGTAATGAAGCTAAGGGCATCGTGCTTTTGGGAGGAACAACGTAAAATGACAAACCTTGCAGACCTTGCGAAAAGGGCAAATTGTTTGAGCAAGTTTAAATTGGTGTATCTGTTATTGAAACCCACAGGCTAATGGGTGTTTTTCGAGCTATGGTATCAAAAGTCATGGTAGCATACAGAGTGCACGGAAAAACATCCTCTTAAAAACACAATAGTGGACTAAATGGATAGTTGAGTGAAAGAGACGGACGAGGTATTGAAACGGATTGTGACATGAAATAAGTAAACATCTGCAACCAAAATGACCGAAGAGCTCAATCTGCATCTGCATGTTCCGGTATCAACCATTAGAGGTAGAAGGGTTCTTCACAAACAAAGTATTTAAGGAAGAGTAGCTATTCTCAAACCACTTGTAATAGATGTCAATACAAAATATTGTCCAGAATGGTGACACGAGCGAAAATCCTGGTCAAGTAATATGTCGAAAAAGGCATTTGGTCCAACGAATCACTGTTCATATTGTTCCTCGATACAGTACGTGCGTATGTCTGGAGAACACCTACAAAAGCATAAGTTTCAAGCTGTATTATAACAACTGTCAATCATGCAGGTACATCTATCAGGGTTTGTGATGGCATCTCATGGTTTTCTTCAGGCCCTATGGTAACCCTAAAAGGGAGAATTACTGAGAAGGACTATGACGAAATTTTAGCTCACTAGTCCATCCTATGGTGCAAACGTTGTTTCTTGCAGGAGATGACGTTCTCCAGGATGATAATTCCCCTATACATACAGCTAAATCTATCAAGTATTGATTTGAAGAGCATGAAAAAGAAGTCAAATATCTTATCTTGCCCTGTACAATCCCCCGACTACATATTAACCAACCAGTGTGATTGATCTGTATAAACGGATAGAGCTAGGTATCTGATATACACCACAGCATATCTACAGGTACGTTCGTGATTTTTCCCTGAAGAATGGTATAATATATTCTTAACCATTAATTATGACTTGTATAATCCAATTCCAAGGTCAATCAGGTGGTATTTCATGACAAAGGTGATCTTGTGCCGTATTAATAAAGGTTTCCATGATGTTTCTTAGTGTATCCATTATTTTGATAACTACCTGTATATATATATATATATATATATATATATATATATATATATATATATATATATATACATACATACTTACAAAACAAAAAACCTTCTCTAATTTCTAAATTCTTTTCATTTTCCTTTAAAATTACTTGGGTGTAAGCAAACTAACTTCGTTTTTATTTTTCGGTTTATTGTGAGTAACCTAAAAGCAATACTACGTAATTAATATATCGTCCCTTTAAATACCCAGTGTCATGGGAGTCAAATCTTATATAACAGGCCAGGGGATTGAGCCCGGAAATCTGCTCATACCTATGAATGCAGAGTGAAAGGGTCATCATGTCTGTAACGTTGCGTCCATCCAGTCTTTGTTTCTTCGCGCGCCTATTCTCCAAAATTCAAGATATCTGTCGTCGAATTTTGTGTCATCTTTACGAATGTGTCGCGATCATCCATTCAATAAAGAAATTCAGCTGTTCATTGTGAAGACTATGTTTTCTTGAAGTTGTATTCATATATTCTCCACTCTGGCCATGTCTACGTTAAAGGATATTATTCCCTGTATAACTGTACCGCCTGTGTCATTCCCTCTGGTGGGATTGTAGTGTGTCTGGTGTTTCGGAATCGGTGATGTTAAGGATGTTACTTCACACACACACACACACATATATATATTTATATATATATATATATATATATATATATATATATATATATATATATATATATACACGAGGTCCGATAATAAAGGAACCAGTCAAATTTACAGTAACATTTATATTTAAAGAAACTATTCACTACATTGCACAAAAAATCATACTTTTGTTTATTTCTCGACATAATGTCCTTAAACATTGACACATGACATTTGTCCCAGCGTGCAACTAGTTTGAATATTCTTTCACGGTACTGCTGCGTGTCATGTACCTTGAAGTAGTCCACAACGGTGTCTTTCAAATCCTCCTAATCTGAAAAGCGTTTCTCCACAAAAAATTTCGTCAAAGGTCCGAAATAATGATGATCGTAGGTGTCTAAATCTGACCTATATGGGGGAAGTTGCACGATCGACAACTGTGCACTTGTGTGCCTCTCTTCTGCTCCGGATCATCATTGAGTTCCGTTCATCTATCTTCAGATTCTTTGCACCAAAGGCTGACTCCTTTTTAACTTAAAACGTTCGGGCCATAAACGCCCTGTAATTTGCGATGGATTTCGGCTTGCAAAGTCTGATAACTCTACGCACCTCATAATTCGAAATATCTGCGAATAGGCACGTCATGTTTGTTTACTTTCCTGAAGCTAAATTTAGTCTTGAACAAAACAACGCTCCAGGCTCTGCTACTAAAAGAATAAAAGTGTATATTTATGCACATGGAGCCAGTTTTGGCAGACTTCGAAAGTCATGCGTTATATAGAGTTGAGAAGATTATTCATCTTTATTGAAACTGGCCCAGATCTCCGTCGAATTATTGGCAAGACCACTACGTCTAAGTTCTCTATCGAGGGACATAGCTCTTACCCTGCCTTAATCTATATCTTTTAAGCCCGTCTAACTAACAATGATTACCCTACAATTGATATTCTAAAAGTTCTTTCGCTGACACATCGAGGAAAATCCCCGTCGCTCCGCTTGAAACACGCCTGAAGCCTAATCAAAACTCTATAAATAGCTTTTACGTCACTTCCCCAGACCATTTCCTCTCTTTTTCGCATTAGATCCTACAATGCTTCAAGGACAAGTAACGCCATATGTTGACTTTTATTCCCATCATCTCGCCAAATATATTACATTTCAAAGGTTATTTCGCACTAACCTCCTCAAATTTGCACAAATTAACCTAATTGGACCTAATTAACCTACGCTTGTTTTTAATCTCCTGACATATATATATATATATATATATATATATATATATATATATATATATATATATATATATATATATGTCAGAATTTAAGTGGGAAAAGAATTATTACCTTAAATTTAAAGGGGGCTTAGGAATTAAATTATATTCGTGGCGTAATTCGCCTCTAATTGTTCGTATTTCAAGACGCGAATTGGGAAAGGGAAATTCCCCTTTTCATTATGTAATCTTGGCGTGCCTGTGGGTTTCGCGGTCGAGGAGGAAACATTATATAACTCTCCTTGAAAGATGTCTGGTTTGGGTTCTGCGCATGTGCAGGGAGAGTTGACGCGCGGAGATGCCCGTGAATTTTTGTCCGAACGCGGGATTTAATCGTTGCTGATGGACGTGTGTCAGCTGGGTCCACAATTTGAAAATGGCGATCGCTCAAATATGCGCTACTTGGATCAGTGGTTGCTGGAAGGAGAAATATATTAGACTTGATTTCGTTGGAACTATGTTTGTTTATTGGATTTAGACTACTTACCACTCGCTACCAGTATTAAGATGATGACTGCAAATTAATGTGAGAACAGGCAAACCAAACGCCAGTCATATATATATATATATATATATATATATATATATATATATATATATATATATATATATATTTGTAATATCAGATTTTCGAAAATGAAGGTGAAAAGAGTGAGGCGGGGATTAAAAGTATTCTGTAGTAACAAACATTCTACCAATAAAACGGAAAAGAGTATAAATAAAAATTGCTTCGACCTTCATTCAACCCGCTCCTTCCAGACGATTTTCGGTTTAACCCAATACTGAATGTTAAAAAAATAGCGTAAAAAATAAGTTTATACATTGTTTACCTTTTGTTTTACATATGTATGTCTTTTGACTTTACCTATGAAAACAGCCTTAATATTTGTACAACAAAAGAAACATAAGATTTGGAATGCCAGATATATGGTCCTTGATATCCGCATCTATCGATAAAAATACGAAATATCAAAACATCTTTTAATAATTTACGTCAAAAACTAGGTCGGACGGAGAAAAGTTTGTGATAAATGAATTTTTAACCAGTATGAAAACAACATCTTTTGAACGTCAATTTCTCCAGTGAAGGGAATAACTAAAGAGTTGTAAATGCAAGTGTGACACTTATACATTAAATTTGCTGGAATTCTTAGCATAAGATCTTAAATTTTCATGGTTTTATCATACCATTTCTTACGGATTACAAAAATAAATTCAAATTTGCTCACAAGTAAAATATAAATTACTCTTGAATTCAATCATTTATACAGTTTTATTGAGTATTCACCACAAAATTGTTGTGAATACTCAATAATAGAAGTTTTTAAAACAAATCAAAAGAAAACATATAAGGAAGTCTCAGAAGCGTTCGAATGGCTCGTTTATTTCTGCATGTCTTAGACACTGCAAAAACATGTACACAAACAGAATCGACACATATTCTGTAATTGACGGTCATTTTGAATGGTCAACTGTTGTTGATGCCCACAACCTTCCAGGGATTGATAAATCATTAATTTTTGGATAGTAAGGTGGTGAAAAAAAATAAATCCAGGCTCACGAAATATTATGGCGTATCTGTACCTTCGCTTAGAATGATTTGCAAGTGGTTTGTAGATTTTCGTTGAGGGGAAATACCCAACTACTATAGTCTTTTAAGAACCTTTTAAGACCCCACACAAAGATGACAGTTGATAGATGTGCTATTGATTGTGTATCCCCTTTAGCAAAATAAGGAAGAATCTGTATTTCAAGTAGAATTCTCAGGTTGTAACTTGCAATAATATTAGGTGCAATTTTTGTACCTTAAATCTTTATGAGAAAAATTTCCCTTTTCATGATTTCTAGATCGACATATTAAACTATTTTTCGCTGTTTTTATCAATAAAATAAATTTAAGCGAAAAAATTGCAAATCTGTTTTGTATTTGCTGTTTTCTTGCTTCGCTCCACTTTCTGTTCCACAACGGGATAAAATGCATAAATCTACGAATCCTCGTTCGATGCAAGAATTTCAAACAGCAAAAGAATCGCCCCAAGCAGATAATTTGCACTTATCAACCCTGCATCATCTCTTGTGACCAACGTCGCCACAGAGAAATATGTGTAATAAATAAATGCTATACACGCAGCTACCCAATTTCTGCCTGATAATTGCGTACCTTGGATCTTCAAATTTTCAAAAAAACGAAAATATATAAGTTTTTGAACAAAAAGTTTTTAATGCATATTGATAAAGCTTTATCCAGTCTCTTATTTTCTGTACTAATAGTCAATGAGATGCTAAAAATCCTTTAATAACTATATTTGTTAAATACAGAGGGTAAAGACTGCCAGCTTAAAATTTTGCGCTGCTTAATCATAGCGTATTAAACTCGATTTGCAATTCAAATTCATCCTCAGTTTAACACTATTTCTCTAAAAAGAAAGAAAACTACAAAAGAAATGAAATTACATTTTATTTAAAAATTCTTTAGGCAAATTAGCATGAGAACATATGCTGAATTTTTGGAATTTCAATAAGTTAGACATCTATACAAAATATACTTTATGCGTCCCGAAATTTTACGATTAAATAAAAAACAGTATAATTGTTTGTTTTAATTCAAGCACGCGTTAATTTATAAGTGTATATGAAGAAATAATTTACAAGTGTCTACTATGCATGACATATTGAAAAAAAATTTCAGGTAGTGTCTTCTAACGAAACTACCGCGGGTTATTAAAGTAGGATTACTTATCGTTGCTCGTTTGTAAGTATATATGTATGTATGTACTATATATAAATATATATATATATATATATATATATATATATATATATGTATGTATGTGTGTGTCAAAATTTTGACGCATTTTGGTACTTTTCTGTTTAACTATTTATTGCATGCCCAAGCGATACAGACTGGGTTTGGCGTGCTGCCAAAATTATAACTCGCGACGCAAGACATCTTAAATTTTGCTTTCCGGAGAACCGTTATGGAGGAACGTAATCCTACATTAAAAAGGATTTTAGATATTTTCACTTTTTTTTTCAGTTGTACTCTAAACTACGATACATAAACGCATTTGAACACAGTTTCTTAGTCATATCATAACTTAATATTTGCAATTTTTTAAAATTTCATAAACTTGTTAATGCACACAAAGAAACATAAAGAAATCTAATGCAAAAACACTAATAAATTACAAGAATGCCCATTAAGTAGTTTAATTTATACTTGACATTTAACAGTGATTTTCATTCATATTGCTAATTTTCCCTTTTTTGGGAAAAAAAAAAACATTCCTCCGAATTATAAATTATTCTAAGAGGTATTATCGGAGGTGTTTCCTTACACAACACCGAACGCAACACCGAAATTTAACACTGAATAATGATAAACAATCCCACCACAACTTCGTGGCTAGAATTTACAATTCATTTGCATATAGTCACATCCAGCTACAACTAACTCTATTGCCTCAACGTACTTGGTTGCATGATTGCACACGTGAGGATATATTTTAGGTCATTCATCAAGTGCTAGACAGGCACGTTTGACATTAAACGATACAAGCAACCAAAATTTCAAGTTCGCGTTTAATGAATGAAGTTGGTGTTTAGTGATACAAACAGTTTCAGCGCCCTGTTGGTAACGCGATGAGACTCGTATTTTTGGAATCGATGATGAATTGTATTAGAATCTCGCATGCGTATTATTTAAATAAATCAACTATTTGCGTTTAAGAAATGACTGTTTTAATGCATTCTACTAGTTTGCTATCGGTGACTTAAATATAACCCCACCTTCTAGTGACTTAAATAAATAATTCAGTCACTCAGTCACAAAATCTTAATGGCATTTCCGTGGAAACACAGTCAAAGAAATTTGTAAATTTGAACTGTTTATAAAATAACAGCAATTTGCTCTGTACTGTAGGTCACAAACTTTGTTGCCTTTGTTCTTTGTAATGCCACTATCCGGAAGTTCCAGACCAGGTCAATACAGGATTTGTAGGGGAAAGTGGGGTTGGGGTGGGGGTTGCGGCTCTGGTTTACATTAGTACCACAATGGTCGGAGTCCGACTTCGCCAGGTGCCCCCTCAATTATGACTGAGCACTCCCAGGGGTGACATCTGGGGGATCGTACCTTCTCCACCTACTGACCTCAGAGGAGGTCTTTCCTGTTTAAGGATTTAACGTGCCTATATCCGGGCTAGACATGATGGTATTTAATGACGCATGTCGGTATTCGATCCTAGAACTCTCAATAGCGAAAGCCTACACGCTAAGACTAGTCTACCTATGGCCCTTACACATAACTTTTGTTAAAAAAATTTAAACTCATTGATCTGAAATATTCATTTTCTGGGTATTCAGAAGGATTAAGCATTTAATCCTTCTATTATGGCTATTATTTACAGTAGAAAAAAAACTTACAACTTATAATCAGAAAAAAAGGGTACAGTGGCCCAGTTGGCTGAAATCTAGAGGCTAGTGATCTGAAAATCACTAGCCACTGGTTCGATGCTCTTCGCTGACAAATCCACCACCGTTTACACTTATGGCGACTGGTGCACGTAAAATCTGTCGTGGCTGCAATGTCCTCCAATATCTCAAAATTACCTAGGAGGTGCGGGGTCAAGTGTACCGGTCTTGTCACTTGACTTGGTTCAAAATTACGGGACTGGTCCTTTGGCCAAGTCGGACTCCGACCCTTGTGGTACCAGTCAAAACAGGAGCCGCACCTTCATCGCCCATAGTCTTCGGGACTTGATCTGATGTTGCTGTCGCTCAAGTGGCATAAGCAACAATAACAAAACAAAAATAAAATAAAATAAACCTATTTAGTGGTTATTTAATGACTGGTTAGTACTGTAGAATGTTACTCATAAAATTATCTTTGTGGCCTACTGATTTTAAATTTTATTAAGGACTAGAGAAAATATATTTACCTTTTTAAAAATAGCTTTATATATATATATATATATATATATATATATATATATATATATATATATATATATATATAAGAGTAATCTTACGGCATGATAAAATTTAAAATATATTTGAAGAACCATGCATTTTACACTTTACTCGACGATAGCATAACTCATGGTTTTTAATTCATTTTACGCTATCGAAACTAATTTTACTCACTTTACAAATATATGCAGTCTCCAAAAATGAAAACACCCTTTGTTTGAATAACTTCGTTTCATGAAATATTAATGCTTGAATAATAACCAAGAATAATTCATTATTATAAAATGACAACTGTATATGAAATAATGATTAAAGTTCCCAAATATATAATTTGCCTTTATTAACAGTTAATTATGATGTGTTACATCATGTCTGTTTGACTATATATGATAATTATCTTTAACAAAGCGTGGAATTAGACACTTATAATAAATTTCAATTTCACGGTTTCAGTCGATTTTCTGATTTGAAAAATTTTACATTTTCGCACAAATAATAATTAGAAGAGTGGTTTTGATATGAATGGCTAACGGTGCTGGAACTCTGAGAGAGAAAATTGAACTTTAAGAAGAAATAAAATATTCCTGTTTTAATGCTCTTACCTTCCGTAAGAAGGTGTTTCGTGAAATCTAGCGTACTAAAACCTCTTGTGGGCGCTAGCGTTGTATATAGAGGGTAATATTATAATATTACCCTCTAAATACAACTAAATATTATTAGCTATAATAATTTTTAGAAAGCAAATAGCGTTGTATTTAGAGGGTAAGTTGTATTTAGAGGGCAATAGGACTTAACTCATCAGACCGGAGCGAAAGCCCTGATTCATGATGTCTTCTGTAAATATTAAAAGCAACAAGCATATAAAAAGTAGCTAAAAAATAGTTAAAATTAGCTTTACAGTCGGTGAGACCAGTCTGTAAATTATTAAAACAGAGCTTTCCGGTACTGAAAAGTAAGAATATATGTGTTCCAGAGTCTCACTATCTTTAAAGCATATTGGACAAATATCAGGAGCTTGTTGACACGGGGAAAGTAAGATTCCACGAAAACATGGCCAGTTCTAGCTTTAGCAACGAAATTAGTGATTCGTCTGGGAATCTTTCAAAATACAAAAGGTTATTGGGTTCTTTCAGAAAATTAAAAGGATGTTTCAGACCACCAGTGTTCCTACATCAATCACACCAGTTTCCTTTAGTCTCCCTTTGAGACCTGCTAATGCCCTTGGAAAAAGTACATGCAGATGTTTAGAAGGTTATATTGACAAATATTGTATTAAAATGTCATTTTATATAGGTTTCAGTTTCCTGATACACATTAACAGGTACTTTCTGATGAAGCAGCGGATTAATATCATATTAAGTTACCTTGCACCAATTTTTGGTAAGGTATAATACCAGAAAAATGTTGCAGTACAGGTTTAGAAAATGTGTCTTGATTTCTAAATAGACATTTTTTTCTTCTCTTGCAAGATAGCTTGCATTGTAGCTAATCTGTTTTGCATGTCAAACCTGACATGCAAAACAGATTACCTACAATATAAAATGGGCAGAAATCTAACGAATAAAAGAATGATATTGATTTAAAATTCAAAGAATCTTTCTGAACTGCATGACATAAATGCAGTAGCAATTATAAAAAAATGAATATACATGTGAAATCCTAAAGTAACGAGTAAATAAGGCAGTAACGAGGAACACGTTAATCTTTTAGAATCCAAACCATGAATCTAGATGCATGCATAGTTATTAGGAATTTATAACTTTGAAATTGTTTTCCCATTTATAGACTATGGTGTGAAATAAAGAAAGTCTATTCTTAGTTTCATTTCAAAATAATTTTTTTTATTGGTTATGCATGCTTTTTAGCTGTTAAAAAATTTTAAATCTCCTATTTGTCTTATTTTAAATTGTTTATTACATATTTTTCCACTCCCATATATATATATATATATATATATATATATATATATACTTTTTTATTAAAGGTCATATTTTAAAGTATATAACATTGTGTCAATTTTATGATACTAATTCTCTCGAACTGCATAGAAGTATGTATTATTCATATTGGAAATCATTTCAGTTAATTTATTGATTGTATATACAAATATGAAGTAATACCTAAAAACTTTTGCATTGTTTTGAGCTGTTCTAAAAGCCGAAATAAAGAAAATTATGTATAACTGTTTGGTTATTGTCTTACATTCAAACGACCTATCTTCAAATATCTTTATGTATCGTATGTAAAGGGAGCGTGGAAATTAATTTCGCTTTTTTGTTGCTAAATTCTTTTGTAAAAATATTTTTGTTCTATAGTTCTTAGAAACTGCTCAGTTGTAATTTTAATTAGTTTCTAATATTTTTATGGAACGAGTAAAATCAGTGTTTCTTGTTGCAAAGATCCAAATGAGTTACAATGCAGGCGTTTTTTGTCTATTCAATTCGTCAATGAAAAATTAAATTTGAGTTTCTTTTTAATATTAAAAAGAATATTAAAATTTTAATATTAAAATAATAAAAAGTTTCTTTTTAATATTTCAAAAGAAGATTTATTTCAATTTGTTTCATACTCATACTTCACAAATAAGAGAAAAAGTTAATCAAAGGAAATGTCACTTTATAAAGTGACTATACAAAGCATGAAAACATACTATAACCACTCAAAAAAGAATATATATATATATATATATATATATATATATATATATATATATATATATATATATATATATATATATATATATATATATATATACATATATATATATATATGATATGGTTTTTTGTGTGTGAGTGTAATTAGAACAGGATTAAAATGTTTTTCAGATATCCTGATGTATATAAAATTTTATTTTCTGAATCTTTGATGATATGATTATCAGTTAACCGAGGTAAATAATGGCACAATTTGGTTGGTTTCAACATCCATCGTAAGGTATCTGATCACATTCAAAAGAGATTTTTTCAGAAATTGTATTTGCGAAATTTTCTGTCTTATATTTTGGAGGGATATTGCACCAAAATGAAAAAATTTAGAAAGAATAGACTATAAATATAAAACATTTTAAAAAATTGAGGAGTTTTTGTAAAAATTAAACAAATTTTTACATAAACATCCCTAGCTGTACAAAGAAAATTTATGCATATAATATTTTATTTTTACTATATTTATGTAATGCAAGCGTGAGTGTAATGAAGTAAAAACTAATCGATATTTTGAAATCTCACAAAAAAAATTAATTTTATGCAAATACGTGTAAAATTTCAGTATTTTATCATAAAAGTTTTTATAAATCAAGGTGTACATCAACAAATAACACACGTAGAGCCGAATCTGTAGTTCATAACATTCATAGTACAATGAAACACCAGCCTGAAAAATGTTATAGACATATCACAATTGAAGGCCTTATTTGAATAGTGGTCCAACTCCATTCTTGTTCATTTTGAGATACAGAGCCTTAAAGTCTAATGAGTGCTGAGAAATGACTGATGAAGTCTGATTGGTAATGCCCTCTATTGGCAGAAGAAATAAGCTGGAGGTGTACCAGTTTAAAAATAAGATAGAAATGACTTGTATGAACATGAAAGTGAGACTAACTCAATTTTTTTAAACATGGAGTTCGACCGCTATTCAAACAAGGCCTTCAATTATATTTTGATTTATCACAATATACGTTAACATTTTTGATGAATAATAAGTTCTTCAGAAAACACAAAGTTGTCATTTGTATTGAAACCGACAGCTGATGTTCTTTTTCAAACCACTCTCATTTCATTTATAATAGTCGAACAGAAACAAAAAGTCAAATTTAGAAACAGAAATTCATATTCTTTAAGAAACACGTTAAAAAATTGGGAATTTTCATCAATTTGATGTTTTAAAAGTATTCGGATACCTTAAGACAGAATTCATATTAAAATAAATTCTATAAACAGGTCTCGTAGTCAATATGTCTACGAACCATGTTTGACAAAAGATTTATCTCACATTTTCCTTATCGATTTGTTCGCAAGCTTCCCATTCCGTGACATTTCTCATTATGGTACTAAAATAGAAATACAAATTCCGAATGTCTAAGAATATACTTAAAGGAGCTTGTTTCATCACAAAGACCTGATAAAAATAATGTGCTTCTTAATTCGTACATAGTAGAAGTTATATTGGGAATGGTAGTAAAAGAAGAAAACTAGCCGAAATATTCGGTATTGGCATCAGGGGAATTGTGAAGTTTTGCCCATATTAAAATTTTATAGATAAATCCTCTCTGTGAAAACATAAAATATTGTTTAAAGATAGTCAAAATCGTTTTTGAAAATGTCCTAATCCCTTTCGTATGACATATATTTCATAAAAATACAGAAAAATGGAGAAAAAATGTCATGCTTAATTTTGCGCATTATATCAATAAAATGGTTAGAAAGTGGTTATGTATTTAAATACAAAACTTTAAATGAAATAACTTTTTAAATTAATTATTTCCCACAAGTGAAAAGTTAATAGATATTTTATTCAAAAACTGTCAGCTATAGCAATATAAATGAAATGGCATGATAATTTTAAAACTAAGTATTAAAAACTATTGTTAAACACTACAACATAATACACTACAACAGCGGTAGACCAGTTGGCGAGCCAGTGATCTGAATGTCCCTGGTTCGATGCTCGTCGCTGCAAATCTGCCACCGTGTTCACTAATGGTGGCTGGGGCACGTAAAATAGGGCGTGGCTACAATGTCCTCCAAGTTCTCAAATTTACCTCTGGAGGTGCTGGGTCAAGTGTTCCGGTCCCGTCACTTGACTCGGTTCAAAATTACTGGACCGGTCATTTAGCCAATGTGGACTTCGACCCTCGTGGTCTAATCCAAAACAGGAGCCGCACGTTCATCGCCCATAGCCTTCGGGACTTGATCTGATGTTACTGTCTGTCGAGGGGCATAAGCAACAAGTATATGCATATATATGCATATATATATATATATATATATATATATATATATATATATATATATATTATACATATATATATATATATATATATGTATATGTATATATATGCATATATATATATATATATATATATATATATATATATATATATATATATATATATATATATATGCATATATATGCATATATATATATATATATATGTATATGTATATATATATGCATATATATATATATATATGCATATATATATTTGTATATATATATATATATATATATATATATATATATATAGTATATACAGGAAAAAATTTGAACAATGATATATTTTATAACATTCGAGGAATACAGCATTAAATTATGTTACTTTTTGTGATATATAATTGTATGGTATATATAAAATGTTGTGATTTCTCTGATTAATATTTAAACACCAGATAGTAACATCAAAGTAATGTTTAATTACTTTTGCACTAATGTTATCCGCGTTTTGTGCGAAAAATCGATTTTAAATTCTAGTGCCTTAATTCTCACGAGAAGAAATAATTCCCACGGAAAATAGATTAGATTTATTTATTTAGCAAATTCAATTTGAAATATTAAATTGGAATCTTATAATATCTAGCTTTACCAGAAACTATTATGCGGAACTTTTAAAGGAAACTTTCAGCAGGAAGTGATTGTTACTAAAGTGGAATTTCAAACTTCCATACTTTCTTCTGTTTCGAATACTTTAATAAGATAAATTAACTGCTGTGAGAGAAAATTTGTTATTGAGTGTTTGCACAGTAAATAGAATGTGCAACTGTCATTTGCAGGTACTTTAGGTTTTAATTGAATTTGTCCGAAGAACAACCGTGCTAGTATAACTGACGATAAACAAAAGCTTAGAATGGATTTCTACCTTCGTATTTTGTCCACGAAACCTCTATATATTAAGTTTAAATACATTCCTCAATATTTATATTATAATATATATGTAATATATATGGAATTATTTATAATACAATATATAGTTTAAAACTACATCGAATTTTATTAAATCGGGCTTAAACTGAACTTCATATATATATATATATATATATATATATATATATATATATATATATATATATGTATATATATATATATGTATATATATATATATATGTATGTATACATATATATATATATATATATATATATATATATATATATATATATATATAAATGTATGTATATATATATATATATATATATATATATATATATATATATATATGTGTGTGTATATATATATATATATATATATATATATATATATATATATATATATATATATATATATATATATATATATATATATATATATATATATATATATATTGCTACGAATTTTTCGAGTATATGGTAATCTAACCAAATATGAGAGTTATCGCGAAATTTGGGATGGTTATGGTGATCTATTTTGGTCTCCAAATTTAGCGATATGGTGCCAAATGGTCGCCAACTGGCCGTCTAGACCTTTCTGGAAGCTTCTGGAAATATCTAGCTGACTCACCGAAAGGGTGCGCTATGGAAGTCTATAAATATACCTGACATTGGCATTGGAACTCAGTATTCTTAGTAACTATACAAAGTAATATTTATCATTAAAATACAATATCATGACAAAAGCTTATTACATTTCTCATTTTCATTAGATGTTTTACCGTTTATCACATATTTCATACAATTTTTGAATACTTAAATGTGTGAAATGCATGTAGAGTATGGTCTGAAAATGATTTGTTTCGGTCGGAGTATATTGAGTTAATATCGCATTTCACTTATCAGGACTAATAAGCGAAAAATCTAATATTAGTAAAAATTATTTAGGATAACTTTTCGCAGCATAAAATTTCTAAATACTTACCGTCGTTGCATTGTTTTCTTTTTAGATCACGTGAAAGAAAATATGTTACGATTCAGCATCACAGCAGCGGATCTCAACGGAAAGTCCAATTTTATGACTTCTAATAAAGGAATATGGTAGATAAAAATTCATGGTCCAGTTTTCATTGAACAGAAAGTAATAAAAAACGTTTAATGGACTTCGTTTGAAAAAAAAAGTTTGCACAACCTATTATCCTGATGTGGGGGATCAATTGAGTGTATGAAACTGAATTTAAAGTAGAGTTCACTATTGCACAGTGGAGAAATATTTATATGAATGATGTTTTTAGCAGTGATAATGCAGTTAACTTTAAGAATAAAATAAGAACTGCAAGCATAATAAACAGAAAATAACACTTATTAACAATTTAATAAACAAAAATTACAATAATAATAATAATAATTTAATAAAGATTAACTTTGATTATCAATAATTCAATATTTCAGGACATAAAATTTTAATTTACCTTATTTACTTCCAAAATTTTAAGGAGTATGTTTAATCTCTGAAAATGAGCATAAGTAGCTGAAAATTTATATTGCCTCAGTAAAACTAAAAGAGAATTTAATATTTCTGAACAGGCAAGATGGAATCTAATGTTGATAAATTTAACTTATACAGAATTTAGCTAAACTTTAATCACTTTTTTTACAAAAAATCCTATTATGATAACGCATGATTAGAAGCATTTAATTTACGACAGAATTTTTAAGATGGCTTAAGCGACAATAAATAATATTATGGGAAATTTCTCTGTCAAACAAAAACACCATCCAAAACATTCAATACGGGCACTGTTATTTTAATCAAAAAACGAATAAAATGTTCTCTAGTAAAAAAAAATTATATTTAGTATTTTTAATTCTCTAGTGCTAAATATATAATTTAAAATAAAACCATAGGAAACTTAAATTAAGTGCCAGGAATCCCATTCCTTGAAATTATATTTATATGTGTCTAACGTTGATTGGAAAACAACGTGATGTTGGATTCTAAAGGAAGGCAATAGTTATATGTAATGGATAAAGCCATGACTATGCATCTTGCGACTGATGCCTCTAAAGCTGTCATATTAGACGAATATAAAAGAGGATGTACCGCACAGACTCACATTTACTCAGCATATGCTAGCATAAGCAATCCATTTTAACTCTAAATTTCTTGAAAGTACAAACACCAGTCAATGACTTCAGCCAGCCTGTTTCTTCAAAGGAAAAAAAATCAATTAGTCTGTTCTAACGAAACTATCGCGGGTTATTAACGTATGATTACTTATCGTTACTGACCTCTTTTGTATGTATAGGTGTATGTATGAGTTATGTATGTATCTATCTATCTATCTATCTATCTATCTATCTCTCTCTCTTTATATATATATATGTGTGTGTGTGTGTGTGTGTGTGTGTGTCAAAATTTTGACGCATTTTGATACTTTTCTGTTTAATAATTTTCTGTTTAAATACTATTTCAGTAGTCTTAAAAAATATATTTTACAGGGCAGTCTATTTTGTAGGTATTAAATTTTACTTTACAATTACTGGCTTTGTTAACTCGAGACAAAAGATAAAAATAATATATTTGAAATTTTTCTTTTAAATAACGAAAACTAATGGCAATAGACGAGCTCAAGCATTAAACATTATATGTAACACCCTTTATATCTTTTATAAACTTATTTCCAGTTTAAGAGAGTTATATTTATCCTTTATTTGTTTTCCTTTATTTTTTTGTAAATATATAACAAGAAAATAATTAAACAAAATTTCATAATTTGTTTGGACTTAAACAATATATGTTTCACACTTTATATCTTTTATGAACTTAATTTCAGTAAGAGAGTTGTATTTATCCTTCATTAGTTTTCATTTATTGTTTGTAAATACATAGCAAGAATATAATTAAACAGAATATTATAATTACAAATTAATTTGTTTGAACTTAGGCATTAAACATTATATGCCGCACACTTTATATCTTTTATAAACTTATTTTCAGTTTAAGAGAGTTTCATTTATACTTTATTTGTTTTCCTTTACTTTCTTATAAATATATAACAAGAAAATAATTAAACAGAATTTCATAACTACATTTAATTTGCTTCAACTTAAGCATTAAAAATTACATGTCTCACACTCTATATTTTTTATAAACTTATTTTCAGTTTAAGAGAGTTATACTTTATTTGCTTTCCTTTATTTTCTTATAAATATATAAGAAAATAATTAAACATAATTTCCTAATTACAAATTAATTTGTTTGAACTCAAGCATTAAATATTATATGTCTCCCACTTTATATCTTTTATAAACTTATTTTCAGTTTAAGATAGTTATATTTATCCTTTATTTGCTTTCCTTTATTTTCTTGTAAATATATAACAAGAAAATAATTAATCAGAATTTCAGAATTACAAATTAATTTGTTTAAACTCAAGCATTAAACATTATATGTCTCCCACTTTATATCTTTTATAAACTTATTTTCAATTTAAGAGAGTTATATTTATCCTTTATTTGTTGTACTTTATTTTTTTGTAAAGATATAAGAAGAAAATAATTAAACAAAACTTCACAACTACAAATTAATTTGTCTGACGTGACTAACTCTAGATATTATTCTCCGTAAAATACCGTCTAAAGAATGAAAGGAAACTTTACTTCTCTCCAACTTAAGTGTCTATTTGTATCTATACATTTAATCAGGACAGCCAGTCTCGCATTAAACTGACAGCCAATTACTAGCCGCATAACTCTTTATATATTGCCCTGTAAAATAAGACTCGAGGGAGTGAAAAGAAATTTTTATTACTCCCCACCTCTTTTTGGCTGAATGTCGACTGGATATGAGAAACGCAAATTAAATCCATGAATTTCAAATCTACCCGGACTCCTCAGAATGCATATTATTATCTCCCCAATTCCAAAAGATTAAGTTAAAAAAAAAAAAAAAGTAATGGCCATTTCAATTTTCTTTTTTCCTTTTTCCTTTTTACCTTCCTTTCCCCCATCTCATTGTGATTCTTAAAGCATGTCTGCATTAAAGTATCGATTGCGGATCAATCGAAATGTAGGACGCTGTCGAAAATAAATCAGATCTATTTGTGCACCTGAACCAGCCCTTGTCCCTGAATTTAGCCAGATACGGGGGAAAGGAAGTAGATTTATTCTAGGAAGTGATTTGGAAGTGTAGCGGAGCGCGGCATTTAGGAAAATAGGGTAGCAGAAAATAAACCGCGGAATGAGCTATTTGTATACTTTGATGTATTTAAGGTGAACGTTTTTTGACATATTCCAATGAGGTGGAAAAAATACGCGGTTATTTTTAACTGAATAAGTGAGTGTAGGAAATTATTAATTTCCTGTAATGGATAAAAGTTTTTCCCATGCTTACGCATACTGTAGAATTAATTTTTCCTTGATATACACTTTCATTTCAATTGATTTTTGCTCTGTCTCAAAAATAAATCAAACTGGAATTCCATTTAAAATTCTGACAAAAGTGCACTTTAGATGTTTTCCCAAATTAAATTAACATTATAAGAAGACTATTAACTATTAAAATAGAAAAGGGGTAGAATAAACTATTATTTTCCATTTTGTGTTTGTTTACTCATCATAGATGCTTGGACTATTAACTCGTAATTAAAATGTGTGTGTACATGGTATGTATATATATATATATATATATATATATATATATATATATTCGATTTACACTCCCTAAGACAGTTAATTTACCCATGAAAGAACGGGAGTTCCTGTCATGACAAGCCGTGCGGGACATATTCTTAGTATATCATAAAGTGACACAGTTTTAAAAGAAATGAAAAGACAATATTTTTAAAGAAGACATACAGAATTCTAATTGAAAGGTATTATTATTAACTAGGCTTAATACACACTGCAGAATCTTTTAGAATCAAATCACGAAAGCCACATGTTGCTAAAGGATTACATTGCTAGATATCTCATCATATTTTTTTTACGTTGTAATGCATAAGCATACACTATGCATATTCATTACAAATTTACTCGTCCATCAATCCCATTTAAACTCGTAGTGGGAATTAATTTCATAATTTGCCTTCTTTAACCTTCCTTCCCTGTTGAAAAAGAGTTACGTTTTGCCTCTATGGGTCGATTCGACCCAGTTTGGTTTATATTTATTCTAGGTCATAACAAATATTTTTATATAGCTTTATTTTATATATTTTGTGTTTATTAATAGAAACAACACATTTTATTTCTTTTATAATCCCCCCTTCATTTTTGCCACCCCCTCCCCCCCGTCCGTTTCAACCTCTTGTTTGTATGAGCGTTGTTAACGGTTTAAAAACTTGGGAAATAATAGAAATTTTACAAATATATTATGTTTCACTTACATTTTTCTTGATACATTTTTTAAGACAAACAAGATTTACAGTACACATCTACGTGCTCTTGGCAAAGAAAACTTAAGCATGAAGCACACGTCGTTTACGTTTTTCGATCTCTCTTTGGACCGCATTCTTAGCATCTTCCTTGTTTCATTGTACTGCTATTTTCTGGTTTTTCACCTGCTGCAATTGCCAATTTCTTCTTTATTGTAACTGGAATATATTTTCATCCTAACATTTCTGTAAGGTTCGGTCAGCTGATTACCAAGTTCCTTAAGAAAAAGGCGCCTTTTGTATAACTTGGTTTGATTGTAAGAAGGATTTACATGCATAAAAACAACAAATGCATTTATTGCAGCAAGGTCAATTATATTGTAGAATAAACACACAGGCAATCTCCTAGTTCCTCTTTTGCATGTATACATAGCAGCGAATTTATCAGTAGTATCTACTCCCCCTTTAGTTTCATTATGACATAAATTTATTTCTGGCTTCTTTTTTTTTTGTTGTGTGAAACTTTGGCCTAATGGTGCATAGTTGAAAGGAGGATTACCGATTTATTTCTTTTCGGCACATATGAAACAAGAGTCATATCCGGTTGAAAACCAAATAATGAGGAAAATGTTTCTCTATCACATAATGATTGAAATTCAGACGGAATAAATGACTTTTTTTTTTTTTTTGAGGGTTCCAAAGATAGTTAATTTTTTCAAGAATTCTTTAGCAAGACTATAATCTGTGAAGAAATTATCAACTGTAATATTTCGAGTGGTACCCTCAATCGAATTTGCTAGGTGCAATACAACATTTCTTCCTTGATTTTTGTCTCTCTCACCATAAGAAGGCTTTCCAGTATAGGTTTCAGTAGTGCAAACAATGCTGAAACTTATTTTATGCAGCTGTATTAACATCAGACATGAACCACAATTTAATTCTGCATTTCCCTCTTCGCTTTGATGGTAAATATGGTCGAAATGGACATTTACCACGGAAAGGCACAAGCTGTTCGCCAATTGTTACATTTTCGTAAAGAACGAACATCTTTGGCAATTGTGCAATAAACATGTCAAATATTGATCTTATTGCAGCTAGCTTATCTACACAACGTCGATTTGCTCTACTTTCTTTGTCATCAACTCTAAGAAACTGTCTAATAATTTGAAAACGTTGCAGAGACATAGTTGCACGAAAAATGTCCCGACCATCTTGTTCGCTCCATAACTCTTTCAGAGATTCTCCTGCTGACTTATGGACTCCAGCTAAAATTTGCAAACTTGTCAAAAAACGATTGAAAATAACTCAAAAATGAAAAGAAAAATAAATGAATTTCAAATCATGCAATTATTTGCATTTTATTTCAATTTATAAATAAATTTTTGAAAAAAAGTTTCAGATTTTTTTAGCTATATAAGCTTCAGGTTCCTCAGCAGTAATCAATGTGTAGGTTTTATTCTGTTCTGAACACATTCTCTTCATTTCTCGGTTAGTTTCTTCTAGAGTTAATTTCATCATGTCATTTGTCAAGAAAACCTTGCTTGCAGACACGGGGTGTTCAATTATCCGCTAAATTGCAAAACGTGTTGGACCAGGGGTTAATTTCATAATGTTATGCTGTCTGTAAAGTCAGAAAATTTCAAATATAGTAAAATAAATAAGAATAAATAAAATAAAAGAAATACCAAATAATAATAATTTGGAATTATGTGTTAGTACATACCGTTTTTTTATGTAGTTGGAGGGAATTTACACCATTCGGTTTTGTTACGACTAACGAAGGAAAATGGTGACCGCACAGTTTCTTCTTCTGTATCGGAAATATCCGTTTTCTCATTATCCTCTTCAATGGATAAGTGATCAGATTCATCAGTTTGATCACTGAGCTATTGCAAAAGCTTTCTGATCTCTTCTTCAGTAAGACCAAGCTTACTAGGCGCTATATTGTAAAATAAAGTGTCAAAACACATCAAACAAGTAGAACGTTATGTGTATATCAGTATCGAAGCACCGTCTATTAATGATTATTCGAAATACAGACTATCCAAAAATAATAAATTTCTTTTTATGCATTTCTGTTAATATTACTGAAATGGGTCGATTAGACCCATTCAGGTAAAATGTCACTTTTTTTTGTTGTTAAAAAAAAAAAAAAAATTCTCCAAGTCTGAAAAAGTTATAAACTAAACAAATTTATCTATTTGAGGAATTCTCAAATAATAAGCTGTCATAATTAAAATCCATGGGAGCTATCATGAATTAAATTATGAAAAGGGGTCGATTCGACCCATTCAGGGTAGGAAGGTAAAAAAGAAACAATAAAATTTCTTCCGAGACATGGCTATGAAATTATAATCAGTGTTTTCCTTTATCAAATTTTTACTAAGAAGTTTTCTGAGTGCATTTAAATCCCCAGCCCCAAAAAAGTGAGGGAATTTGTGAATAGGCTTTTGTGAATCATGCCTAGAGAAAATCGCACCTAAAGCTATCTAACTTTAGGATAAGATATAACAATTAATTTAAAACAAGATGTTTCCTTTTTTAAATTATTAATATTCAGTATCGATTAGACCAGGAATGTTTCTAATTCTTTCCCTAAGTCAAAATTTTCTCTCAAAAAATTACTTTTTGCATTTAAAGTGATGAAAATTTTAAAAATTATTCTTTTCGTAGCGTATAAGTGAAAAAAGTGACACAAACAAAGAAATCTGTTCAGTAGACATATAAAAAAGCTTTAATAATTTTAAAACTTCCAAGTATTTTATATATGAATTATTATTTTTTTTATATAACGACGCATCTCAGGGAAGTGATCATTACAAAATACGCTTAAACAAAAGAAATAAATTTATTTGTAACGGAACAATTTAAGTTGAAATTAAAATGATTTTTTCATAGGACCTGATGTTGAACGTGCGACACAAGGTTGACATTTCTTCTCGACATCATTTCTGGCTTTGTTCCAGAAAAAGCATTCCCGAACCTTCTGCAAGGTTTTAGTCACTCCCAAATGGCCTCCGGTTAGACTACTATGAAGTTCTTTAAGAACGTTAGGTACCCTTGCTCTTGGGAGTAGAAGCTGCAACCTAGATGCTTTACCGTCACCAGAGTGCCATTTTCTGTACAGAACGCTGTAAGGTATACACAAGATTCGATTCACATGAATAGAACTTTTGAGTGAATGAATTAAAGAAGCTGCTTGAAATATGCTAATTTCGGCATACGCGCTTAGTATAAATACCATGCAGCGTCATTAATGAAAAAAGGTGGTTAGGGTTGAAGAAGGTTGTTAAAGTTGATAGATAAGCGATAGGGAGCTACGAGGTATGCAGCTCCAGTACTATCCTGAGCTAGTGATTAGGGGGCCCGAAGTTTACGTGGCAGTACTGCTGGTTTGACTTACTGTTCGTGAGTATTGAAAAATATATTGTTCTTGAAAGTTGTATTTATATATTCCGTACAAGTAGTACGTATGCTTATTGCTGTAAAAGCGAATTCTATATGTGCAACGAATTCAATAAACATTGTTTCATGTATAAACAGTGTTTGTATGAAATTCATTTAGAGTTCCACTTCAAATTATATACACCCAAGTCTGGGTAGAAGTGAGCTATTTAACTCTATAACGCCCTTCCGAATGAGACGTGAGTCGCACAGAGACCAATAACACTATGTTGCTGGACTCAAGCTTGATACATCCTGCCAGGTAGGTCTTGTGTTGGATGACTGCATAAATCTCCTATGATCTTCTCATCTTGAAAGAAAAGGTCTAGTGTTGAAAGGCATACCAATTTCCTTTTACCTGCTTCTCAACTTTCGTAATAATATCTTAAAACGAAAAAAATGCCTCTTGTCAGTTTCTGATAGCAGGTAACGTAAATTAATAGGTCTCCTGAGAATATAATTGAAATATAACTATATCACACAAACACGCGACAAGAAATTCACTGCTTTACGAAACACGAGCAAGCATGAAGTCAATGTTATAAATAGACTGATGAATATTAATAAGGAAATATATAAAGCAAGCTGAATACGTTCTCGTGCGAAATCAGGAATAATTATAAAACAGTTGTTACTTGCCTTATAGCATAAATATATTCAATTCATTACATCAATACCTATGACTTCTAATCATATGTATGCATTATGAAATTATTTTGAATTTATGTATTATTTCAAAATTCGAAACATTGCATTTCATGAATGAGAAGCTTTTATCAGTGAAATAAGATATATTTAAAGTTAGAAACTTTATCTAAGCTTAAAGGATGAAACGCTGTATACTTTTCTCTTTAGCGAGAAAGATTTGGATGATGCATTACCATTTTCATACATTTATACTTTGAATGCTTCTCTCAGACATATATAGTCACGAAAAGTTTATCCTTTCCATCTGCCGCGTTACTTAAACTTTACACACCAGATATTTAAT
Source organism: Dolomedes plantarius (assembly GCA_907164885.2). Lineage (NCBI taxonomy): Eukaryota > Metazoa > Arthropoda > Arachnida > Araneae > Dolomedidae > Dolomedes > Dolomedes plantarius. The sequence continues at coordinate 42,798,209 of OU015498.1, forward strand.
TCAGGACATAGAAGTACACTTAAGTTGCATTATGAGTAGTAAAACTGTATGGTGTTCTGCTTGGAATAATTATGCCTGTTATACTCTTTAAGATTCACATACTTCAGTTGCACCCAATATTTTTTCAAATCATTATTCTTCACGAATTTAAAGTTTAACCAATGCATAAACAGGACTTGCCAGCGCCATTTAAATATACTTTAGTTTTCAAAGGTTTAATACAGGGTGTCCGAGCTGAAAGTATCAGAAAGTTATGGCTTATTTTTACGGAACTACCCATTAGAATTTTTAAAAAATACTATTTAGATAGAAAGAAGATCTCACCAAATTTTAATATCAATAAATTTTGATGTGTGCCCCTTTTGTAACACGACAAACGTCTAAACGGTAAACCAGTTCTCTCCACGTGACGAATTACTCTCCAAGTTATTTGATGAATTACTTGAAAGATACGCTTCTTCAACTCATCCACAGTTTCATTTTTTTGTTTATACACAATTTTTTTGTTTATACACTATTAACTCCTGATCTGTTACGAAACACTTGGAGAGAACTGGATTACCGTTTAGACATTTATCGCGCAACAAAAGTTGCACACGTCGAAATGTATTGATATTGAAACTTGGTGAGACGTTCTTTCTTTCTAAATAATATTTTTTAAGGGGGGTAGGGTCACGATTTTCGACAAAAAATGCATTTTCCAATTTTTTTTCATTTTTGAAAAGTAATGTAATCTTGTGCATCTGATGGCATTTACATATTTGTTCTAGCTGCACTAGAAGTATTTTTAATATTTTTTTAAAGAACTATTACCATCTGTCAAAATGCCGGGCGTCACACCCTCACCAACCAAAACAAACCACTCGCTGAATTCATAGCTGCATTTTTTTAATTGCCTGTGCTCCAACCAAAACAACCATTTTACCAGTAGTAGTACTGGATTACATTAAAAACATCTATAGAGATTTAGAAGATCCTAATCTACTTGCCAAATGTCTACATGGGAAAACACAAAACAGCAATGATAGTGTAAATAGTATAATCTGGTCACGGATCCCAAAGAATGTTTTTGTGCAGTTAGAAACTTTAAAAGCAGGTGTATTTGAAGCAATTGCATCCTATAATGATGGAAATATTACGAAATGCAAAGTACTTTCAACGTTAGGTATATCTCCGGGTTTTTATACTTCTCGAGCAATGCAAACAGGTGATCGGACGAGATTAATAAAAGCTCAATATGTTTCACAGCAAACCAAGGAAGCCAGAATAAATAGAAGACACCAAAAAAATGTAAATTAGAAGACAGTCTTGCTGATGACCCAGATGATCCAAGCTATGGAGCTGGCATGCACTAAGCACAAGTGAATGTGTCACTAAATGTTGATTTTCTCAAAACAGTGTTTTTTGCCAGTTAAGGAACATTTTTTCAAAAACTGTTGCTGTGATTATTTTCAAACTTTGCATATTTAATAAATGCCTAATATTACATATTTTAACAAAGGGATTTTTAGAAAAAATAATTTAGAGTAATTTAATAACATAAAAATTGATGTAATTTTGGTGTTTCTGAAAAAAAAAAACATATAGTAGAAGTTATATATTTAAAAAAAAAATAACAAGGTATTTAAATTATAAAATATCTGGTTAAAGTATTTAATATACGTCAGGCAATATACAGTAAAAAAATTAGGAACTCATATTCAATGGGATTTTTTTTAAATGTTCCTTGAAATTGAGTAATTTTAACATTACTGATATAGGGAATCTGGATCGTGAGCCTACCGCCTTAAATTGTAATAGCTAGTTCCATAAAAATAAGCCATAACTTTTTGATTCTTTTAGCCCGGACACCCTGAATATTTATATAAATACAAGGTCAAAATATTAGTATGCGTTGTATTTATAACTAAACCCAGCATTCAGGATTGCAATATGGCGCACATGTAAGTGTGTTTCTTAATATGAACTCGTGTCTCAAGAATTATCCTATACTACACTCAAGCTCATGGGTCTAAATGATCACAGTCTCAGTTTAATTAGTAAATCCATTCCTCTGTTCATATACAAAAGCAGTTTCTTAAGGATAATGAGATTTTGCCTAAGTTTAATGAAACTGTCCTAGCATATATGTTAAGAGTGGCAATGATTTCATCTCATCGCATCTGCTAAAGGAACCATAAGTCAGACTACTAGCTAACAATTCTTCTTTCCACCAACAACATCGCTCGTTTTTGCATTCAACGGTTAAAAATGATTGGTGACCAATCAGAAATCTGCAGAAAATGATAACAGTACATTATGATGGGCCTACCGAGGAATAATCAAAATACAGACTATGGACAAGAAGTCTAAGTTGTTTAATATTGGGAAAGAACGAGCAAAAGTATTTTGAATTCTCTTCAGTGCGAAGAGCTGAAAAAAATCACTTATAGGTTAAGGATATGTATGAAAAGATCTACATGATTTAAGAACTTGAAATTTTTTTAAACAAATCTTACAATTTTCAAGTTATTTTTATAAATATATTTAAGGTAAAAATCATTGCAATATATGTGTAAAGAAAAGGAAAAAAATAAATTTTCAGTCCCAGGCCCTCTTACAGCTAGGTATTTTCTAATTAACTGATTATTATCGAATATTTTTATAATATACGGCAGACCAACCCCCAATGATGGATCACTTCCCTTTCCATTAATAGAGTTTTACGGCGAAACAAAGAAAAAATGAAACGGTAGTGATAAAATTAGCAGGAGACGCCTAGCAGGGAGTATGATCCAACCTTTCATTGGTCGGTCACTCGCCTTTCTATTTATTCATATTTTGTACATAAGAATAAAATTATGAGACATTAGCGAAAAAATTGACAGGGGTTTCCTAGGGAAGATGGCATACTGTCCGTGTCGGATAATTCCCCAATGGAAACTATCGATATTTTGTGCATATGAAATAAACGATTGTGAGGTACTGAATCCAATTTAACCCCCTTGTAATTAATCTAGTCCTGCAATAGCCCTTTATGTTAAACAATTAAAAGAGGAAACAAACGGAAATGCAAATTAGAGGCGATATTCTACTAGATGTGAAAAAGCGTTGATAGCGTACACGCGCGACAGTCAGGAGAGCGACGATACGAGGCGAGGTCGGACAGAGGTGAGCAACAAACGGAAAAAAATAAGAAGTAAATGATCGGTTTGTCATTCATCTCGAGCACAGCAGTTGGACGTTTCCGATCTGATAGAGGTCTTTTTGAAGTTAGCTATCGTTCCAGCGACCTGGTGATAAAGTGAAGACAGAGAGGTTAGTGTGGCGAACTTACAAGGCGTGGCTGATTTCTGGCAGGGTTTCCGTAATATAGCGTCCGGGATTAACAAGAGCGTTAATTTACACGTTGCTTGCTAGCAATGGCTACTATACTTATGTTGCCTAATTGTTGTTGTAAAAAATAGATTTTAGTGTAGAAAACCTCGTCTTATCTCGCTTGTGGTGAGTTCATTGTCTAATATGTACTATACCTAAAAATAACAGAGAATAGCTGAACTTCACACAATTAAGGACCAGCGAGAGCATTACAGGATGTCGTTGTTGCTAAGCCCCTTGGGATAGAAAATGCTTGACCAGGTCCACGTGGCTCTGTCTTGTGGGCTAATGGGAGGCGGCAGTAGCCTGATCTTCTGAAAGCATTCTGACGGGAATACCTGAACTAGGTATTTTTAACCTTTTTTCTACATCGACCCCTTTTAAAAGAATAATTTTCTTCATCGACCCCCTCACATTTTTCTCTTTAATATACAGCATCCAACATAATTATAAAACTAATAATTGTACATAAAACACTTAAAGATAATAATTTTGACTAAGATATGATAGAAAATTAGTAATATGTACTAACCTAAATTTACGTAGAAATTGTAGAAACATACTAAATATACTTGTAGGAAAAGCTTTAGCAATTTGTGCCCATTAGTTTTGGGGAAATAGTACGCACAGGTTTGAAAATAACTTTTTAGAAAAATCTATTTAAAGTTTAAAGTTTCCGTAAATTAATTTACTATTAGCTTTATACATTTGGCCATAAAAGCGATTCTCATTCCATTATCGACTTCATTTTTTTTAAAACAGATTTCTTTCATTCCATTCTTTAAAATTAAATCATAATAAAGAAATTGAGTTTCTCGAAGGTTTTACGGTGATCTACCCCCTTAATGTCCAGTGAATTTCCCCAGTTCTGCCTTGAATTGGCACACAAATAAAAGCCGCCGCCGGCATTTGACACATACACAAAAATGTCATGACATTCGACTTTAATTGGCGTGGATCACTCCGCCCTATGCTAATCTTTATTTATACATATTAAAACGGATATTATTATCTGACAATTACATTCCTGAAAAATTAAATTAAATTTTAAAACAGAAAAATTTATCATCGACCCCCAATAGATCACTAGAATACTATAGACCCTTTTTAAACTTCCATTGACCCCTGAGGGGTACACCTGGACCCGGTTGGGAATCCCTGATCTAAACAGTCCACAATCGGGAAGGATTCTCAAGAGTAGCAGAACAGGGATAAGGGAAAATTTTAGGATGAGACTAGAGTAGAGTTTGGGACCTCCTGTTGGAGGATCACTCACTTTTGCATCTATTTATTTTTCTGTGCATACGGAAGAAACAGGTAAAGATTAAAGAGAAAAATTAAATGTCATACAAAAACGCAACAGGTAAACCTTATAGGAATACATGAAACATTTCCGTTACAGATTTCAGGTAATTATTTTATGAACGGTGTAAATTATTAGTAAAGTGGAAAATAATTACAATATAAAAAGAACTTTTTTATGCCATGTTTTTAAATCCTCTGTTGAATCATATAAACTTGACAATTCTATGTATTAATAAATACTTTTTCAAAATTTTTTTGATGAATTATCCCATCAACTTCAAAGAAAACGAAGTTAATTGGAAGTTAACTTGCGTTTAACTTTTCGTTCCCGTACCGGTCGACAGATGGCTGCACCAGTCTACAAAACAAAATTAACTGAAAATGAATTCAATGCTGATTAAAGATAGCTAAAATTATTAAAATAATGCAATGTTCTCGTGTTCTGAGCTATTCTAAAAGTTTCAAATGTCTAGCTAGTCGGGAAGTTAGAAATTAAAAATCGATTGCAAGATTTGTAAGGGACAAACACAAACACAAAAAAACAAGAAAGCCAGTTAATAAAAGCATGGTAAAAATACAAATTCTTACTCGAGGAAAATGCCTATTAAAAAATGTTAATTTTTCAATGCATCCTTAAACTTGTCCATATATATTTATTTAGAAAAAACCTCAGATTTTACTGACCTTCTTGCAAAATTCCTAATAAAGCCAATTTTATTTCCGACGAAGTTGAACAAAATCCAAAGCAAAGCCAATTTTTTTTTTATTTTCTAGTGAACCTCCAATTTATAGAGAGCTAGTGTTTTAATTCCCCGTCTATTCCAGGTCTTTTCATGGCAATCAATTTTTAATACACATAAAATGCAACTTTCTAAACCACACCAGACTGCGTTCCAAACAGATATCCCGAAAGTTATACTGCTTGGCCCTTTCGTCTTCACTGTTGAGAGATCCAATGTTATTAAAACGTCTAGTTTAAATAATTATGAGGTCGTAAGCTTCTGATTACCCTATGTAAAAAATATCAAATTTGAGAAACTTGATTTAACACTGAAGCGATCGAATTAGAAAAACAATCATACTATTATAACACATCAGTCAATTCAACAAGATTTTCAATCCTCACACAAATATTAACTTTTTTCCTAAAATATCCATAGGCCACACTAAGGCTCAAAATGGAAAATTCCAATAAGTATATCACTTACATCGTAATCAAACAGATATATTTTTAAGAATTAATTTCCGAAAAGCTATCAGATTAATTACTTTTCTTTTATTCTGCATTTATCACACATCAATCAATTCAACAAGATTTTCAATTCTCCCACAAATATTAACTTTTTCCCTAAATTGTCCATAGTCCACACTGATGCTTAAAATGGAAAATTCCAATAAGCATATCCCTTACATCGTAATCAAGCAGATATATTTTTAAGAATTAATTTCTTAAAAAAAATCAGTTTAATTACTTTTCTTTTAGTCTGTTTTTATCACACATCAATCAATTCAACAAGATTTTCAATTCTTACAAAAATATTAACTTTTATCTTAAAATGTCCATAGTCCTCACTGATGCTTATAAAAGAAAATTCCAATAGGCATATCACATACATCATAATCAAAGAGATATATTTTTAAGAATTAATTTCTGAAAAGCTATCAGTTTAATTGCTTTTCTTTTAGCCTGTATTTTTAATAAGTCTGTACGTTGACACCTAATAAATGAAATTAAACATAATCATGTAAAACAACTGATTATAAGATTAATCCATAAAATTAGTAATTCTATGTTGAAATCTTCGAGGGTCAGTCTGTGCGGTGTCGGTAAAGTAATTCATTTCGTGAAGTTAATTTAAACACTCGAGATATCACACTACATGTCAATGAAATATGATGGGTGGGAGATAAAAGCAATAAAAGCAATGAAAGGAGCGAAATTTAATTAATTGCTTGTGACAGAATGTCATTTAAAATAATTGAAATTTCATTAAGTGTATAAAATTGAAACCTACTTAAACAAATGGGGTATATGAATTGAACATGGGATGTTATTACCGCTTTTAAAATGTCTAATGAAGAGTGATTATACACTCTGTTACAAATAAAATATACTTCTTGGTAAGGTAGACAACGTAGGGAAAATCTTATTAAATGATCATGTTTACCAGGTTATGTGAATGTATAGAAATTACGAACTGGTAAGTGCATAATTTCCTATATTAGGCCACTATCAATTGGTTGAATCCCATAAGAATTCAACCAATTGATATTGAGCTATAAGCTATCTGCCATAAGCTATAAGCTATCTGTCTACGTTTGGAGCACTTTTTTTTCAAAACTATACAGTGCTGATTAAATACATACATTTTTAGTTAAATGTGACATAAAATCAAGAATAGAAATATAATTATTGGTAAAAGTTTTCTAGCATTCTAAAATATAGATAATTATTTATTTATTTTTAGTACAATTTGGTGTTTACACCAGAGGCCCAACACTAAATTCAACTGTATATTTTTTAATTTCCTTTATACTTTATACTACTGGGACATTTGCCTGTGTGTCCAAAAAACACTGAAATCCAAAAATCCCTGAAAATTATTAAAAAAATATATTAGCACATAGCTCAGCTTTTAGTTCAAAGCACAGTTAGTACTATATGGAACAGTATTGCAAAGTTTCATTGAAATATATTGAAATCTTTTTAAAGTATTAGCTTTTTCGTTTACAAAAGTAACTGAAAAATTAGCTTTCTTAAAAATGCATTTAAAGATGCTACGTCCGTTCTTTTAATATGGCTTTCGGTTTATTAAATGGGCCATAAGTTCCCATCAAATGATCGTAAGAATATAAGTAAAGCAGTTTTAGAATAATACAAGATTGAACTTTGAAATACTGCAATAGACAAAATTTCGAAATTTTGCACCAAAGTAGCTATTTCAACGCAAGCAGATAGATACTTTAACTGCCTTTATTTCAGCAAAATCAATTGTTTCTACGAGGGCAAATTATTGCCTATACCATAACAATCGAATACATTTTTCATTTCCTTACAGTCATTTATTCTGAGGATATTCGTTCATCTACACCGTGATGCTGTTCTCTTTTTAATGTAGAATTACGCTCCTCAATAACGGTCCTCCGGAAAGAAAAATAAATTAAGAGTCCATCGCGAGTTATAATTTTGTCAGCGCCCCAAACCCAGGAGCAGTAAACACTTAAACAGAAAAGTACCAAAATGTGTCAAAAAAGAGAGGGAAGCAACGATAAGTAATCCTACATTAATAACCCGTGGTAGTTTTGTAGAGACTACCTGTAATATTTTTTTAATATAAGCCCGGAACAACACTTTCTCCTATGACGGGACGACATGGAAACATCTATACCTCAGACCGGATTCGAACCGGAGCCCAGTTTGGAGAAGTTCGTCATGATAACCACTATACTATCTGCGGGAGAGGGGAGGAGGGGTTAAATTCAATTGTATTTATTTCAGCGGAAACAGTTGTTTCCACGAGGATGAACCGCTTCTTATATTTATATATGTATTCCTTAGACTGTATATTTTATATCACATTATATGGTCTAACTATTTCAAGACGCTGTTATAAGAGTTAGTCAAAACCTTCAAGTAAATATGTATTTAATATTTGATTTAAGTGAACAAATGATATGTATTAAATTGAGGTAGAAAATATAAATCATGCAAATTAAATACACAATGGGTGTTCTGTCATAAACAATATTTTACCTGCAAAGACGTCATGTGTTCAACTGAAAAAATACAATCATATCCATTGGGTACACTCCAGGATTTCTGAAACTCATTAGTGAACATACCTTACCCGCAGAGGCCTACTCTGTTCATTCGGATCTGCCAAAAATGACAAGCACTGACTTCCTAGATAGCAGATTTCTACTACCTTTGGTCAAAATACAGAATTATTCTGAATTTTCAAATTCGACTAAAATAGATTTGGACTGCATCCGATTTCAGAACGGCTTTCATAATGTTCTTTCAATATCGGAGTCTTTTCTCTTTATCTACTTACTAGGCCAAGGGTCGGCGTGGGAGTACTGTGGGTATCTTCCAGGGCACCAAGGTTCTTTGTGAAGGGCCTCATAATGGTGCAGGTAATGTTTTGAGCTTTTGAGACTCTCCAGGGGAAGTTGTATTCTCTGCAAATCACCATCTCAGAGTCGGCTGTCTTCACCTCAGCGTAGTCCGGCTGGAAACTGAACGATGGCCAAGGCTAAGAGAGACAATGGATATGGGACCAAGACTAACACATTATGGAGTTAGTTCTTGTAGCTCCCTATGTCCAGAATAAACACGGACCTGTGTTACTCTGTGTGAGTATGGATAACACTCAGTGACGGACGTCTTCAAGTTCTACGTCTATTGAACGTCTAACGACGGGGCAACGTATTATTCTGTCTTATCTACTTATTAAGAAAATGGATGTGAGGTAGCCCAGTGGCAGCGCGTTGGGCTTCAGGACTGGGGTTTCTCGGATCGAATCCCGAAGAACGCCGCTAAATGTCTTTGTGTCTAGCCTGGATATGGGCACTTTAATTTGTATACTAGAGAGTCCTTCTATGAGGTCAGCCGGACGATGGCCAAATGCCTAGGGCGTTGGCTTTAGGTACCAGAGTCTGTGGGTTCGAATACCACTCTTGGCATGGAAGTTTGTAGCCGCAATCGGCTTTAAGCAGTAGGTCCTGGTCTAATTAAACCTCGTGTAGCAAAAAATGACCGTAGCACTCCAAACCAAACCAAACCTTCTATGAGGTCAGAGAGGGTAGGAGAAGATACAAGTTCCCTAGATGTCCCTGGGTGTGCTTGGTAAAAATTTAGGGGACACTAGGGAGTGGTACTTGTTCACCTGTACGTTTCCCCTATTAAAAGCAACAGATGGTTGTCTTGGTTAAAGTGTGAATTTTTTCATTTACAAGTGTCAATCACTGGCAAATAAGAACAACTTAGTAGGTATAATTTTTTATCACTTGACCAGGTAGAAAACTGCTAGGCTTTTACGAAAAATACGCAAGAAAAGTGGCAGGTAAGATAATTTCCAAAATAAATTTGCGAACTTTAAATAAATTTGCAATGCGTAAGTCAGTATTTCCAACTGTGGGTAGAAAAAACAATTTATTTAGAAAAAAAAAGTAACAAAAAAATTCCAAGCATACCAAGGGACTACTTTAAAAGTACCCAGGGTTTAAATATCACATTTAAAACCGCGAGGAAATAAATGATTTAGCAGTATCAGTATCAAAATAATTTATCTTGCAGCGTTCTCGTATGAAGAGGAAAGACAAAATGAGAAGCTTTCAAGGGAACACTTATCATGGCTCGGATTACAAGCCGAATTTTGTATCCCGAGAGGCGTGAAATTTCGGTTCCAAGAGAAATAATGGTGTGCGAACGGTCTCTATTTCTTGCTTTACCGAGTAATAAAACTTTAGAGCCGATCGTTTGACTATAAATGGAAAACCTTTGAAAAATTAAAATTAAAATTTTGTAAATAATGTTTATGCATCTTGAGTAGAATTTTACTACCGTAATACTTGCTGATTTACGACATTTTTTGGTAATTTATTAGGCAGGGGAAGGTTAGAGACATAGAGGAACAAAAACTAGTCGTAAAAACTTATTTTATTTTCATAATAAATATATAAACACATTTTACAGTTTTCAATTTTATTCATTCACAAATTTATGTTTGAAAATCGTATGGAAAATTTTTATCTGAAGTATGTATTGTAAATTCTATTTCCTTAGACTTAAGACGAAAAAAATTTGTGAAAATATAAATGTTTAAAGCCTTAGTACAAGCTTGAATCCAAATTTTTTCTGTTTGCCTTTTTAAGCCCTTTGCTAAGGTATTCGAGTTGGTCGGGAAGGTTATTATCGCAGCCGGAAGATTAAACTGATTGGGACCAATATGTTAGAGTCCTACGAACTTATACAAACAGTCCCACAGACTTCTAACCGGAATATTTGCGCTCAAGCCATTCACCAGAGTCCAGCCAAGCAACGTGGGAGTAGATTCGTATATAATATTGCAACAAGGAATCTTCACGTAGGTGAAATAAGTACCGGAACTGGCGTAGTGTTTTCGCTCATATTCCTGCTAATCGAAAGATAGAGGAAAAAATAAATTCAGACCATGACCACGGGAAATGAACTGAAGTTTTATTTGTATTTTCCACGTATGCTAATTGCTTTCCTTATAATTTATCTTAAGCTCATTTTTACCATGTTTTTATTAACTTGCTTTCTTGTTAGATTGTGTGTTTGTCCCTTACAAATCTTGCAATCGATTTTTAACTAACTTCCCGACTAGCTTGACATTTGAAACTTTTAGAATAGCTCAGAATACGATGACAATGCATTTTTTTAATACTTTTAGCCAACTTTAAGCAGGATAAAATTAATTTTCAGTTATTTTCAGTTGATTTTGTTTTGTAGACTGGTGTAGCCATCTATCGCCGGGACGGGAACGAAAAGTTAAACTCAAGTTAACTTCCAATTAACTTCATTTTCTTTCAAGTTGATGGGATAATTCATCAAAAAAAATTTTTTTAAGTATTTATTAATACATAGAATTGTCAAGTTTATATGATTCAATAGAAAATTAAAAACATGGTATAAAAAAAATTTTTTTTATCTTGTAATTATTATTTCTGTTCATGCTTAAATTATTCAAATTTGTGTTGATCTGGAAATTCCCGGATGCTACCGAGTGTATATATGGATATTATCAATTGTATGTAAATTATCGAACCAAAGGGGGAAAAACACGAAAGTTTACTTACGGTAAAGAAATTGGAATATATACAGTGGAATCTCGATCTATCGTTTTCGAAGGGACAGACTGAACTAAACAATGGATGCGGGAAAACGATACATGCGGGGACATGCAAAAAAGTATAAATATTCCTTAAAGTTTGATATCCCTAAAATATATTTACTCACGTACATAAATGCATACATACCTGTTGTGTAACTGAAGATAAAATTACAAAGTTGTACTGAATTCCAAGATAATAATAATAAAAAAGAAATACACGTAGATACACAGAAATTTTGATTCAAATAAAAGTACTTAATCTTCGTTTGTTTTTTGGCAGTTTTATCTCCACAAGTAACTCCACTGTCTTTGCTTCAAATATTGGAGGAACGACTTTGTATAGTTAAATTTCTATCTGACAGTATCCTCCATCATTAGTGTGTTGTAGACGTTGCCATTGTGTCTATCAATAAGTATCTATGAATAAGTAGTTTTTATAATATTCTGCTTTAAAATTGTAATACTCTGTGTTACTGGTTGCAGTACTTTGTGTCTATCCCTGAGGGTTAAATTCCGAATTATTTACAGAATCAAAAGTATTTCCCCTTCAATACAGTGAATGTAATATGAAAGCTATAAAATTCATAATCATTCCACCAGTAAAATTCTTTCAATTTTAGACTCATTTCTAGCTCCTAATTTTTATGTTCTTGGTCAAGACAAATGCACCCTTTCTCTCTAAATTTACTCTCTTACACATCCTTTAAAATACACATTCCAATATCTATGTGAAAAATATCAATAACTGCTTTAAATATTGGTATAATTTACAATTTGAACAGTTGATATATAGGGAAATAGATAAAAGCGACTGAATATAAATTTGAATATATTTTCTCTCAAATTAACAAATTTTAAGTCATTTTTTCTAACAAAAACGTGAGGATAGGACCACGTACAATCTATTGATGTGAAAAGCATTTATTCACTTATATATAATCATTATTGTTTAAACGGATTACCAGCTGCCAAATAACGCAAAATAAGTGCGTAGAAAAATATCGTTTAATGTGTTTAAAAGAGCGTGGAAGAAATAATTAAGTGTAATCTAAATCAAATTTACAGAACACAGCTGAAAAATAGAGATTTTAATAACATATATTATTAAATAATGCGAGTATCGAAAATATCTACCATCATCAAAAGTTAATGCGAGCAGAATTGTTTAAGAGTATACCACATTCATTAAAATTAAAAAAAACCTTGGTGATAACTGTATATTTTGTCAACAATAAAAACAACATTTAATTACTTGAAAATATTCTGAATCTGAAAATAGAATGATAATGACAATATAATTGAATACACCTTGATCCATTCTAAGGCTTACACCAAAATTTTCTCCAAATAATTAAACTTCTTTGTTAATAAGTGACATTTCACTGCAGATATTAAGGATAATGTGATTCTAAATACTTTCATTCATCAAAACACTTTTTTTTCATGAATGCTGATCAATTAATATGGGTATCATCTTAATCTGGAATTCATTTTCTAATGATAAAAATATGCAGTCTGTGTACAAGTAGTGGGAAATCCTGAAAGAATGGCATAGTTTTGCTTTAATGTACCTAGAAATTGTATTTTGTTTACGAAGGAGACATAATTCTAACAATTAATATGAATATTAGTGAATACTATCTTAATCTAAAACTCATTTTTCAACGTTAAAATATATGCAGGCTTCTTGCACAAGTAGTTTAAATACGTCAAAGTAACATATTTATAAGTTTGATATAATTTTGCTTCAACGTATCTAGAAAATGTATTCTTCTTTGTTTACCAAGGAAACCGAATACTTACAATAATTATGAATATTATCTCAATCTAAAACTCATTTTCCAACCTCAAAATACACTGCTGGCCATTGTAAATGCAACACTCTGAAGGAAACATGCAAATAACATGAAATTTACAACATGCATTAGCGGAGGTGAGATATGCAAATGATTAGAATTTCAGCGCAGACGCACATCACGCGCGCCTGTGGCGCCACTTCAAAGCGCTATTTAAGGCTTGGAGATTTCGACAATTTCAAGTTCGGCAATTGTGTTTTTCTTGTGGTTTTTTTCAAAAAACGATCAATTATGCCTCGTCGAAAACAGCGATCATCTTTTGATCGAGTATCCAAGTTCGACAGAGGAAGGATAGTGGCCTACCGATATTGTGGATTATCTTTCAGGAAAATCGGTAGTCGTGTTGGACGAAACCAAACAACTGTAATGCGGATATGTGATCGTTGGATGCAGGAGAGTACGACCGGCAATTGTTGCAATTTGGGTGGACAGCAGTGTATATTCAGGCTTCGTGTACAAGTAGTTCAAATACCTCAAACTAACATGTTCCAAATCATGATATAATTTTGATTGAATGTGCCTAGAAAATGTATTCTTCTTTGTTTACCAAGGAAACAGAACGCTTATAATAATTATGAATATTATCTCAATCTAAAACACATTTTCAAATGAAAAAAATATTCAGGCTTCGTGTACAAGTAGTTCAAATACCTCAAAGTAACATGTTAGAAATCGTGATATAATTTTTCTTGAATGTATCTAGAAAATGTATTCTTCTTTGTTTACCAAGGAAACAGAATGATTACAATAATTATGAATATTATCTCAATCTAAAACTCATTTTTCAACGATAAAAAATATTCAGTCTCCATGTAAAAGTAGTTCAAATACCTCAAAGTAATATATTCCAAATCATGATATAATTCTGCTTTAATGTACCTTGAAAATATATTTTGCTCCGTTCACGAAAGGAACATATGTTATGGATTATAATGAATATTCTGCGGAAAGAATCACTTTGAGACAAGTGAAAAAAAAAATTCGCAATAATATTTTTCAATTCGTAAGAAACACATCTCAATGTAATTTCTAAATGAAAAAAGGTAAAAAGTAAAGAAAAATGCTAAAATAAAGTATAAACTTTTGAATAAGATGTGTTTCAGATCACGAAAAAAATGTTTCTTTCTATTCATATTGAGGAAGAAATGAAATTACTTTTCTTTATCACTTCGAAACTAATTTTGAAAGGAAAAAATACATTTTAAATTTCTCAAAATATTTTGTATCGAGTTGCTTCCGGGAAACGATATTTTTTTTAAAAATGGATGCGAAAAAGGAAATAAATATTAATAATAAATGATTTTTGTTTTGCAGGAGAAAATCCCTTCGTTGTAAGTTATCCATCTGGAAATGCATAGAAATTATAAATATTTGGTAAGTGAAATACTTAATTTTTGTCAAATGTAACATTTAGAAATGTTAAAACTTTGGTGGTTTAAAAAATAACGTGAAATAAATATATATATACTATATATATATATATATATATATATATATATATATATATATATATATATATATATATATATATATATATATATATTGTTACGAATTTTGTAAAAATTGCATTTTATTTCGTTAAAATGGCTTCTATGGAAGAGCTCCTATAGATATGTATTTAACATAGGAGTCTATGGGAATCTCGCCAAATATAAGAGTTATCGCAAAATTGGCGATAGATTTTGTGACTTATTTTGGTCGCCAGATTTGACTATATGTCGTCAACTTGCAAACTAAACCTTTCTGGAAGCTTCTAGAAATATCTAGCTGTGACTGACCTACAGAGGGCGCTTTGAAAATCTATAAATATACCTGACATTGGCATTGGAACTCAGTTCAATTTTGTAGTGAGAATTGAATGAGTTGTGACTGCGTTAATTGGCGTGTATTGTATTGAAAATTCTGGTATGCTGACTTGTGATTTTAGAATTTTCTGCTGTATAGAAGACAGTTGCTACTCTTTTATGTTTGAATTTATGTATAGGCCTGAAGAATTTACAAAATAACAATTTATATTGTGTGAAATTTCTGAAGAAATTCTTATTCAATCCTGACGAACTCAGGAAATCGAAACAATATATATACACACACACACACACACATATATATATATATATATGTGTGTGTGTGTGTGTGTGTGTGTGTGAGCGTGGGATTCTGTGTGCGTGGCCTTGTGTGTGCGTGTGCATCTGCAGCTAAATAAATAAAAGGTGAAGATACTCACATTTTTAAGCATACAAGGTCATTTAACGTGCATCTGCTGCTACAAACCTAGGCACCAACGTTGCTCATAGCGATCGATGAGAACACTGCTATTAGGAAAATTCTACTATAAATAGAAAAGTTGTAATAATTTTGAAGTGTTTTTAAAAAAACAATAATTAATACTGGAACAGCAGAAAAACTTGCCAGCTTGACGGACATTTAGTGTTTTTTTACTCTGACTACTTTTACTCCTCGCGCGTCTCAGGACTTGCTGCACTTTTTCAGTGAACTCTTCTCGCCATTTCTCCAAGATCAGAAGTCATTGATGGTACCACTCTTACATGTTTCATACTCAGTCAATTTTATTTTCCGACAGGTTGTAGGAAATATAGGAACTTTGGAATTAGGAAATATAGTAAATGTAGGAAATATAGGAAGTTCGATTGTGATTTATGCTTCCCCGGGCCGCAACTTCTCAGAGCAGGTCTTGACTGCGGGCAGAAGCATACGGCTCCGGTTTGCAGTGGCACCACAGGGATCAGAGTTCGACTTTAGCCAGATGCCACCTCAATTTGGACAGAGAAACTATGATATCTGGAGGCATCGTACCTTCTCCAATCCATTGACCTCCCAGATGTCTTTCCAGTCTATTGACGTGCCCCATATCTGACTTAGACACGAAGATATACAGGGTGAACCAAAAGTCTTGCCCTGATTATAAAAATTCATTACAAAATAACCGTTTAATATAATAATGTAACTTTTATATCGTTGGATAGGTCAGTTTTAGTAGTTTTTTTGTGCAATAAATGACGCGAGTGCTCCTTCAAGAGGGATTCAGGGGAATATTTGAAAGGAAGACATCATTTTCGGCCGGAATGGCATCGATTCAAGAGAAAGCCCAAAAAGCGTTACCCCTAACATTTACTTAGACTTATTGCAACTTTTTCAGAAAGATGTCTCACCCCCACACTGGGGATCTTTAGTGTGTGATTTCCTAGACGATACATGTACTGTGTGTACTGTAACAGAAGACATGTTAAATAACACTTGGCGAGAACTGGAATACCGCATCGACATTCTCCTTGCTACTAAGGGGGCACACGTTAAAATTTACTGAGGTAAATGGTCTTATAAAAATTTTTATAACAGTACTTACAATGTATCCAAACAAACATAGGTCTAATTATAATAGTTTGAGCACGATAAATATTTATAATCAGGGCAAGACTTTTGGTTCACCCTATATATTTAATGACATCCGCCGGAGTTGGAAAGCGCTACTCCTAGACTACCGAGGACCAACTATAAGTTTTATGTTTTGCTAATGTGCCACAGTAAGGTAAACAGACAAAAACATTTTAATAACTAAAGTATAAATTACTGTTTTATAAAGTAAATAATATTACTATGTTTTCTGAAAAGCCCATCATTCTCATAGTTTTTTATCTCCTTCAGACACTAAGGACTATTATCATTTGGAAAAAATGAATGGTTGCCGGCTTACTACAATTTCCCAAGAGATCGGATAAATTTCCTAGGCTTGGAGTAATTAGAAAACTGTTATTTGCGATTTTGTTTTTAACACGAAGAAGTTTCTCAGAAGTACGAAATAATCAAAGAAATTACTACCGTAGTTAAAAAAATAATGGTTAGTTTATTTGGATTTATAGGCGCAAGGTCAAGATAGGGCAAGATGCGCCATGAAAAAAAAATAATAATAAATGATTCAAAAAGCGTAGGCCATCAATAAAAAATATTAAACATAGGAATCTTGGACGAAGATAAAGCAAAAAACAGACAGCTACTTTAAACCCGAAATAAAAATTTAAATTTGCAACAAGTTTCGAAATAAAAATTATAGGTGAATTATTGTATAATAATTTTTGTTCGAAATCAATCTACTTCGGGCCCGATTATGTATAAATATCCCTTTACAAATATCAATTTCCCCAGTAACGCTAAACTCTGTTACCTCTTTCATCATAACCTTAAAGTATGTACATAAGATACAAAATTTGATGATACTGCCAGGGACCTCTTATTCCATACACGGCTTTAACAAATGTTTTATTTTTCGAAGTATATTCCGACATATTAATGTACTCGCTAGTAATTTTCTTTTTCTAGAATGTCTTATTTATACCATGTAAAGTTAACCTTCCTCTACACTTCTACTTTCATGTCTCCGAGTATAATGACGTCACATCCCATGAGCATAGGAGTGAATTCAAAGGAAGGAGACAGTTTTTTCCCCTTTGAGTAGAGCTTTAGCTTTTGGGACGAGTTTTTTCTTAAAGTTTATTTTTGAACCCCGCGCGTGATGTCTGTCGCAAGATCCTTGGGTTACTTAAAATTTGCCTGCATGATGCGAGTTGTTTGTCATTATAGCTTGTGGTAAAATGAAAGTGCCAAATGATATAAATTTCATTTTTCTTTAGTATCCAAATGTGAGGTAAATGACTTGAAACGTCCTTCAAAGAATGAAAATATTTTTGAAAGTAAATGATGTATGTGTATAAATGTGTATGGATGATCTAAAGCTCTCTGAACATCAATTCTTTCATTGTGAATTGAAAGTTAAACAAAAACTATTGTTTTAGCTTGCTTTCTTAGTTGACCTAGATAAAATATAAATTTTACTACTAGATTTCTTTACAGAAGAAAGAAAAACATATTCTGAAAACTGCTTAAAAGATGCTCACGACTTTAACATATGGAAAGTTTTATCGATTTTTTTATTCCCTTTATCTAGATGCTACAAGACGCATTGGTAATACTATTAATATACTCAGATAAATATTAAATGTCTCAGTTAAAAATAATTTTATGAACATGTCTTTAAAACGTGAAACGTTTAAATATTAAAATAAATCCTCACATTTTGCCATTTTATTAATGTATACATATGCTGAAGTAGATATTCCAAATCCAATAGACTTGTATCTCTCGTTGCGTTAAATCGGCGATCGAAATTATTTAGATTCGTTATATCCTTTCAGTAATTTACTAACACTACATATGCGACAGAAATGGACATTTCATAACAGTAATTTCTATAAATTTTTAGCTGCAGTGCAGTTCTTCAATCATAGAACGGTCAGTAGTCGTTATAATACAATATTACGTTAATATGACAAATAGAGGACGTTGTAAGTAATATTATTAATATAGTATGATAATGATTAAATTTATCAATTGAAAACTGTGTTTATGAATGTAAGTTTTTAGACATGAAATTTTGAAATATTAAAAAATATATCATGACACTTTGACAATTTATCAATCTTGACAGATACTGAAACAGAGATTCCAAATTGAATAGACTTGTATCTCTCGTTGCATTAAATAATCAGATTTTGACTTGTTAACATTCTTGAAAAACACTGAAACAAAAATTCTAAATTGAATAGACTTAGTATCTCTTGTAGCATTGAATCGACGGTCGGAATTAGTTAGATTAGTAGTATACTTTCAGTAGAGCACTAAATATACATATGGAACAGGAATGGACATTTCACAACAGTAATTCTTATAAATTTTTAGCTGTAGCGCAGTTCTACAATTTTAAAAGTATAGAACGGTCAGTAGTCATTATAATACAATATTACGTTAACATGATAAATAGAGGACGTTGTAAGTAATAATATTAGTATAGTAAGGTAATGATTAAATTTATGAATTAAAAACTGTGTTTATGTATATAACTTTTTAGACATGAAATTTTGAAATATTTAAAAAATATATCATCCCATTTTGACATTTTATAAATCTTGACAGATACTGAAACAGAGATTTCAAATCCAATAGACCTATGAGGGCGTAACGTACATTAGCAATGTATCTCTCGTTGCATTAATCATCACATTTCGATTTGTTAACATTCTTGACAACCACTGAAAGAAAAATTCTAAATTGAATAGATTTAATTTCTCTTGTAAAATTGATCGACGGTCGAAATTATTTAGATTCTTAGCATACTTTCAGTAGATCTCTAAATCTACGTATTGAACAGAAATGGCTATTTCATAACAGTCTTTCCTACATATATATATTTTTGTGGCGCAGTTCTACTATCATGCAAGTATAGAATGGTCAGTAGTTGTTTTAGATCAGTAATGCATGGCAGCGCAATTTTTTTACTGAAGGCGAGAGACAAATAGAGGATGTTGAAACTAATATTATTTATATAGCACGATAATGATTAAATTTCTTAGTTGAAAATTGTGTCTAGGGACATGTCTTTGAGACATGAAATTTTTTAACCCTGTGGTTAAAAATTATTTAGAAATATAATGTCCTTTCAAAACTGCAATAACTCTACGTATGATACAGAAGGGATATTTCATAACATAATGAGATATATAAATTTCATTATGTTAGCTCGTAGTATACTTTCAGTAGCGCTCTAAATTTGCGTATGGAGCAGAAATGTCTATTTCATAACAGTAATTCCTATACATACATACATATATATATATATATATATATATATATATATATACATATATATATATATATATATATATATATATATATATATATATATATATATATATATATATATATATATATATATATATATATATATATATATATATATTGTGGCGCAGTTCTACAATCATAACTGTGTAGAATGGTTAGTAGTTGTATTAAATAAGTAATGCGTGTCAGGGCAATTTTTTTACTACAGTGGAGAGACAAATATAGGGTGCTGAAAGTAATATTATTAATATAGTAAGATAATGATTAAGTTTCTTATTTGAATATTGTGTTTAGGAACATGTCTTTATGATATCAAATTTTTTAACCGGTGGTTAAAATTAGTTAGAAATGTGATATCCTTTCAGAATTGCAATAACGCTACGTATGCTACATAAGTGAATATTTCTTAACATAATTCCTATATATTTTTAGTTGCTGCGACAGTTCTACAATCATATAAGTGCAGAATGGTCAGTAGCTGTTATAATACAATATTGCGGGGCAGAGAAATTTTTTTTTTCCTCACGAAGGTGACAAATAGAGGGCTTTGTAATACATGCAACGTAATACCACATATTATTGCTATTCCTTTTATTTATCACATGATAAAGAACCTAAAAGAAGTCCAACAATAAGCGTGTGACATGTTCACTGATAAACGAGTTTAGTTTTACAACAAGTAGTCAGGTAAGGACATTCCCTGCACGCTTTCTCTAGTTAAAAGAGTTAGCTTTTCCAAATAGTTAATTTTAATGGGAGCAAATGTTCCGCAATGGTTTCCATGGAAAGAACTGCACTTCATCATGTTGCTTTAAACTAAAGACACTGTAAAACAACGCTTGGGAAATCATAAATTTTTCAAACTAATCCAAGAGAGGATTCAGTGCAGGTCAGCAGCTGAATGTAGTTTCTTTTTGTTCTGTAGAATAACACTACTACTTTATTTATTTCCTTATGAAGGATAAAATTGATTTGAGAAAGTACGTATCGCATATTTTGTTCTCTTTGAAATAGTTCTAGAAAATATTTATAAGACAGAACTGAAAAATTTGTTGATCTGAAAATATTAAATGACCAGCATAATCTTCTTAAATCCGGATGTTCTTCAGAGTATTTTCTCTGTAAAACAAAATATCTTCCAATCTCAATGAAGTTCAATTCTTAGAATCGGTCGTATAACATAGAAACTAGAAAAACGTATATATGACTGTTAAATTAGGAAAATAAATATTCGTAGGGTTGTTATACCTTTGTAGATTTTTACGATCATTAATCAGTTCAAAAACTTTCTAATTAAGGAAGACATATCTTATTCCTGGAATCATATCTTGGAAAATCACTCTAATTCTACCAATCCTTTCGAAATTAGACAGTATGCTTATTAGAATTCTTAGTACTAAACTAAAATTTTTGTATAAAAATGTCAATTTAAAGAGAACAGTTTATTAGAACTTTTAAGACCCTAGTTTTCAACAAGGCAATTTAGTGTTTACTGTTTTCTTTTTCCGATGAATGATTTCACAAAAGAAGCAATAAGATTTTTGGTCTAGGTATAAGTTTGTAAAGAACATCGTTCATTTCATACCTCATAAGGTCTGACAATAATAAAAAAAAAATTAAGTTGTTCAGATTTTTTTTACTAAATTGCTTTGTCACTAGAAATAAAGTAAATTAAAATATAAAGTATAAAAATGCACGTCAAAGCGATACTTTAATTAAATACATAAATTTAGTAATTTGTAGATTTTTAAAAAAAAAATCACCATCCCCAGAAAAATTATAGGAATTGTTTTCATAGAAATTAGTTTTTTAGTACACCCAGGTGTATATGTAATCGAAAATACTTGCACCTCATCAATATTTTCATTGGTAGATCTTGTTTAGGTACGTAATAAGTATTGTCAGATTTAGCCTTCTAATCTGAAAATTAAAAGAAATCATAAATAACATATGAGTTTCAATTTAACGTTATGTTCATGAAATAAAAATCTAATGGGAACCATTAAAAGACTCTTCAATTAGTTTGGCTTTAAAGGCGATCAAAGCAGGTATCGAACGTGGTTGGAATAACTCCATAACGTATTTTTGCATTCTTCAGATGCGAAATTAAAGTGGTTATACCTGCGATAAATTTTGAAAATTATTAACATCTTTTATACATTATATGTGAACATTTACAAGCCTATAATTTTAGATTCTTCGATCAGAATGAATGGAAGATAAATGTTGCAGCAACTGCTGTAACACTTAAAACTGCCCCACTTAAAACTGATTTTGGATTATTTTAATTAGGCGAATCATCAACGTAATGGCCTCTACTTTCAAGTCTAGCTTAGTTTAGAATATGCCGGGTAACTCAGAATTCAAATCACGAAAGGTGAAAGAAATTAAACTGTGTTCTACTTCATACCATGTATGAATTTAAATAGAGTCTAAAGAAGAGATTAGGGGAGTGTCTCCGTGATTTTTAGAGTTATAGGTTAAAATCACAAAGTAGACAGTTTTCGATTTATTTTTATTTTCATGAATGCTAAATGTCAACCTTGGTGTAAAATATACCTTTATAAAACATGCCTTACATAGTCCAAAGTGAATGTGAACATTTTTGCAATTTTATTTATATATTTTTACGTCATCTGTTCACCTTTAAAAAAATAACTGACAATAATAAATCGAAATAACTAAGAAAGAAGTTCCTTTTCAATACTTTATTAATAATTGTATTTAAAAATAAAATTTGGTGTATATTCTATCGATAAGTGGGTCAACTGTTTTGAAAACTAAGTCTTTCAAATTAATTTTGTAATGGACAATTAATGTGGAATATAATAAGAAAGAAAAAGCACCACTTAACTTTCAATCACAGCGGAAAATTCTTTTAAAAGCAAAAAAATGTCTTCTAGAAATATATGTTTATTTTCATGAATCCAAAATGTCAATCTTGGAGTAAAACTTACCTTTATCAATCATACAATATATATTCTTAAGTGTGTGTGAAAATCTCTGCCTTCCTATTTAGATATTATTGTGTCTTTAGGTCACCTTATAATTAAACGTTAAAGTACCTTTACTGACAAAAATATTTCGCATTATCTAAAAAAATGTTCTCTTCAATATATTTTTAATCTTTGTATTTATGTTCTGTTAATCTTCTAATTAAATTTCGGAGCACCATATGATATTACTCTCCAATAATTTTTTTAACTTTGAATTTTTAATAAAATTTTTGTATATGTTTTCGATAAGTGATTTAAAAGAATCGAAAGCTAAAGGTTTAAAATTAATTTTGAATTGTAAATATAATTATGGACAAATAATTAATCGGTATGAAATAGAAAATAAAATGCCCCGCTAACTTTTAATCTAAGGAGAAAAAATTCCTTTCGAAGCAAAATTATTCCTTCTGTCCTTATTTTTATTTTCCTGAATCCTAAATATCTATCTTACAGTAAAACTTACTTTTATAAAATATACTTTATATATTAAGTGTATGTGTGTGTGTACTTTTGTTTAAATAATTTTGCTTGTTCTGTTTTGCTTCTTCTGTTTCTTGTGTCGTTTGACTTCGGAACAACATAAATGACAAAAACATTTTTAAATATCTAAAAGAGAGTTTTCAGTGTTTATAAGTAATTTATCTGTGTTTTTTAAATAATCTTTTGGAATATATTTTATCGATAAATGATTAAACTGAATAAATATTGCGAATTAAATTTGTATTTGAAATATAATTTTGCACAATAGATCAGGTGTAACATAAGAAAGAAAATGCACCGTTAATGCTTAATCGAAGTGAAAATTTTTAAAAGGAAATTATTTCCTTCTATAAATGTATTTATGAATCCAATATCTAAATCGTGGAGTAAAACGTACATTTATAAAACACACCGTATATATTTAGTGTGTTTATGTGTGCTTGTGTGCATATTTGTTTAGATATAATTCCACCTTATGGTCACCTTGTTATTAAACTTCAGATTACCTTAACTGACAAAAATATTTCGAAATATCTAGAAAATGATTTTCACTTCCATATGTTATTAATCTTTGTATTTTTAAATAAAGTATGGTGTATATTCCAACGATAACTGTTTTAACCGTATAGAAAGATAAATCTTTCAAATTAATTTTGGATTTGAAATAGAATTATGGACAATTAATCAGGCATAAAATGAGAAAGAAAATGCACCATTATGTCTAATCCATTGATGTTTAATCAGTTATAAAATAAGGAAGAAAATGCACCTTTAATGTTTAATGGTGAAAAATTTTAAGAGCAAAATATTTCCTTCTAGAAATATGTATATGAAACTAAATCAAAATCTTGGAATAAAACGTATCTTTATAAAAGAAGAAAGAAGAGAAAGAAAATGCACCATTAATTTATAATCCATTAACGTTTAATCAGATATAAAATAAAAAAAGAAAATGCACAATTAATGTTTAATCGCAGTGAACTATTTTAAATGGAAAATATTTCCATCCAGAAATATGATTATGAACCCTGAATCAGAATCTTGGAGTAAAACGTACTTTTATAAAACACACCGTATGTATTTATCGTGTATGTGTGCTTGTGTGCATACATGCTTAGATATAATTGCACCTTCTGGTTTCCTTGTCATTAAACTTCAGATTACCTTAATTGACAAAAATATTTCGAAATATCTAGTAAATGTTTTTCCTTCCATAAGTTATTAATCTTTGCATTTTAAATAAAATATGGTGTATATTCCAACGATAATTGTTTCAACTGTATAGAAAGCTAAATCTTTCAAATTAATTTTAGATTTGAAATAGAATTATGGAGAAATAATCAGGCATAAAAGGAGAAAGAAATGCACCATTAATGTCTATTCCATTAATGTTTAACCAGGTATAAAATAAGAAAGAAAATGCCCCATTAATGTTTAATCGCAGTGAACATTTTAATAAGGAAAATATTTCTTTCTAGAAAAATGTATATGAACCCTAAATGTAAATCTTGAAGTAAAACTTACCTTTATAAAAGAAAAAAGAAGAAGAGAAAGAAAATGCACCTTAAATGTATAATCCATTAATGTTTAATAAGGTATAAAATAAGAAAGAAAATTCACCATTAATGTTTAGTCGCAGTGAAAATTTTAAAAGGAAAATATTTCCATCTTGAAATATGTTTATGAACCTAAAATCTAAATCTTGGAGTAAAACGTATCTTTATAAAACATACCGTATATATTTAGTGTGTACATGTGTGCTTGCGTGCATACTTGTTTAGATATAATTGCACCTTCTGGTTTCCTTGTCATTAAACTTCAGATTACCTTAATTGACAAAAATATTTCGAAATATCTAATAAATGTTTTTCCTTCCATAAGTTATCAATCTTTGTAGTTTTGAATAAAATATGATGTATATTCCAACGATAATTGTTTCAACTGTATAGAAAGCTAAATCTTTCAAATTAATTTTAGATTTGAAATAGAATTATGGACAAATAATCAGGCATAAAAGGAGAAAGAAAGTGCACCATTAATGTCTATTCCATTAATGTTTAACCAGGTATAAAATAAGAAAGAAAATGCCCCATTAATGTTTAATCGCAGTGAACATTTTTATAAGGAAAATATTTCTTTCTAGAAATATGTATATGAACCCTAAATGTAAATCTTGAAGTAAAACTTACCTTTATAAAAGAAAAAAGAAGAAGAGAAAGAAAATGCACCTTAAATGTATAATCCATTAATGTTTAATAAGGTATAAAATAAGAAAGAAAATGCACCATTAATGTTTAGTCGCAGTGAAAATTTTAAAAGGAAAATATTTCCATCTTGAAATATGTTTATGAACCTAAAATCTAAATCTTGGAGTAAAACGTATTTTTATAAAACATACCGTATATATTTAGTGTGTGCATGTGTGCTTGCGTGCATACTTGTTTAGATATAATTCCACCTTATGGTCACCTTGTTATTAAACTTCAGATTACCTTAACTGATAAAAATATTTCGAAATATCTAATAAATGTTTTTCCTTCCATAAGTTATTAATCTTTGCATTTTTGAATAAAATATGGTGTATATTCCAACGATAATTGTTTCAACTGTATAGAAAGCTAAATCTTTCAAATTAATTTTAGATTTGAAATAGAATTATGGACAAATAATCAGGCATAAAAGGAGAAAGAAAATGCACCATTAATGTCTATTCCATTAATGTTTAACCAGGTATAAAATAAGAAAGAATATACACCATTAATTTTTAATCGTGAAAAATTTTTAAATGAAAATATTTCCTTATAGAAATATATATATATGAACCCTAAATCTAAATTCTGGAGTAAAACGTACCTTTATAAGAGAAGAAAGAAGAGAAAGAAAATGCACCATTAATTTATAATCCATTAATGTTTTTCAGGTATAAAATAATATAGAAAATGCACCATTACTGTTTAATGGCAGTGAAAAATTTTAAATGGAAAATATTTCCATCTAGAAATATGTTTAGGAACCCGAAATCTAAATCTTGGAGTAAAACGTATCTTTATAGAACATACCGTATATATTTAGTGTGCATGTGTGCCTATGTGCATACTTGTTTAGATATAATTGCACCTTCTGTTCTCCTTGTCATTAAACTTCAGATTTCCTTAATTGATAAAAATATTTCGAAATATCTAGAAAATATTTTTGCATTGAATAGGTTATTAACCTTTGTATTAAAAAAAATATTGTATATTCTATCAACAATTGTTTCAACTGTATTGAAAGCTAAATCATTCAAATTAATTTTGGATTTGTAATATAGTTATGGACAACTAATCAGGCATTAAATGAGGAAGAAAATGACCCATTAATGCTCAGTCTAAGTTATTTAAAAAAAATAATAATTCCTTTTAAAAATATATTTGATTTAATGAATCCTAATCGACAATCTTGAAATACACTTACCTTTATAAAACATGCCTTATATATTAAGTGTTTTTATGTGCATGCATGTATTGCCGCTTAGATATTGCGTGTTCTGTTTAGTGTGTCATTAAACTTTGGAGAACCTTAACTCACAAAAATATTTCGAAATATTTAACAAAAAATATTTTTCTCTTTAATAGGTTATTAATCTTTGTTTTATTTTCCAAATAAAATTTTGGAGTAAATTTTATCGATAAGTGATTTTACGGTATCCGAAGCTAAATGTTTCAAATAAATTTTGGATCTCGAGTATAATTATGGACAATTAATCAGGTATTAAATAAGAAAGAAAATGCACCATTAATTTTAAATCTCAGTCAAAAATTCTTTTAAAGGAATTTAAAAACTAAGCGTTTTAATTAAGAACTCCTAAAGCATAAAGCTCCTGCTATGCTCTTATTAAGGAAAAGTAATTTTGTTCTAGATCATTTATTAAATCCAAAGTTATGTGAATACATTTTTTTTTATGATTGCAATCTGCTTAAATTAAGCACTTTAAGGCACTACACTTATAATATTGAAAGGAGAAAATAAACTATTCCACTAGACTTCGTTTGCGCGAATCCATTTCGATATATCAGAATAAATTATACTCAATATTACATAAATGTATTTTTATATTTTTATATCTCATTTGTTTCTAGATAGAAATTAATTAAGGGGGAGAGGAGAATGTTTTTAAAATTAATGGTAGAAATATTAGGAATTTTTTTTGTACTGGAATTTGATATCGAAATGAGTATTCATATTCAAGATATATATGGAGTTATTAGAAAAGATCCAACCTGATTAGCGAAGAGAAATTGAAAAGATGATAAGTTCTTACGTGAAGGAAAATATCCTATTTTATTTCTGTTACAAGTCCGGAACTTTCAAGTGGTTCGTGTGTCGGGATTTGGTGCTCATGGTGTTCCCTTCGAATACCGACAAGCGCCAATGAATATTTTCGTATCTACGTCGGGTACGGGATGAAAAGTTCCTCTGAGGGATTTAGGAGGAATGGTAGGAAAGTATGTGTTCCCCATGTGTCACCTCCTAGGGATGCCTGGTGTAAATTAAGTTGCCACCAGCGAGAGATGTCAGTTCACATATACGTAGTTACCTTAACCCTTTGAATGGCGCCGTTTCACAGTGCAAACGCCCAAATCTAGCCTTTTTTCCCCTTGCATTCAATGTATTCCAGTTAAATGAGCAGAAACGTGGTTAGTACTGCCATCTGTTATCAGTTTAAAGAAGTAAAAACATTTTCCAATCTTTAATTGGAAAAAATTTCTAGATTCTTTAGGTTTAAAAAAATCGGGAAAAACATCTGCACCGTGCAAACGGTGGAGGTTGTTGTCACCGAAAGGATTAACAAGTAGACCAACAATTACGCTGAATAGAATGGGATAATGTCGTAAGGCAAAAGTACGTGCTGGATTACGAAAAAATTCTATTCTTACTGCATATAATTAAAAAGATATATAAAATGTGAGGGAGATAAATCAAGAAAACAAACAGACGTCCTTTTATAGTATACTTCAATGTCTAAAATGATGGATCAGGGTTAGAGTACAACGGATTATTTTCCTATGCTAAGGGCAGTTTTAGAACTTTTGGAGGCATGGAACACATTATCAAAGAAGACTATTAATAAATAAATAAGGATAAAAAGGATCTGAATACATCCTAAGTCGTCGATCTCAAAAATAAAGGGACAAAATTATTCATCAGTTAAAGGATATATGAAATAGAGAAGTTGTGAATAGAAAGAAAATTTGAAACGAAATGGAAGTCGAAAAAAGTGTAGGACATATTTTCAGACTGAAAAGTAATGACAAAGAAAATGGGAAAAATATGTATTGCAAATATCCTGTGTCGTTGGCCTCCAGAAGATAGGGGGGATTTGGGGAGAAATATTATAAAACATAGAAGCGTGTGCATCAATGGTTGCTTTAGGAAATGAAAACAAAACATGAGACATCCATATTCAGAACAATTCACTGTCTATAATACAGACATGACATATGGAAGACGGGAAAAAAATTTATTACTTTTGCATAGTCGTTATAAGAACGACAGTTGGATAGAATGAGCCATTAAAGCTGCTGTGTACTAACCGCACTTGATTCGAACACCTCAATGTTAATCTATGGAGAAAATTTGTCTACTATTTACAGATATATAAATTCTGATAATCAAATTAAAAGGGTATTCTCAGATAGCCTGAACTTTTTGGTAACTTGCACCAGGATTTATTTTATAAATTCCGTCCACCAAAGGATTGTAGGAGCGTTTGAAACACAACATACCAGATTTCCCTCCCCGAATACTATATATTTTAAAATGTTTTTTGCATTTGTTTTAAACGGAAAATGTCCCAAGGTGTAAAATTTCTTTCTCTATTAGGGAGTACAATTTTTTTAAAATCTTAATATCTAGTTGGCAATCCTTGGACAATTTTTCTCCATAGGTTAACATTTAGGTGAGCGAATCCAATAGGGTCAGTACACGGCAGCCTTAAAAGAACTATGACAAACTTTTTTCGGGAACAGTAAGGAAAATTTAATGTTAAAATATGTACCGGAATACATATACTATATCGTTGGCCTCAAAAATGTAAGGAAGAATATGTAAAAATGCAAAAATAGTGAATACATGAAATAAGTAAAAAAGAAAAAAAAAGAAATATCCATATTTAGTAAAGTTCAATGAACAGAATATCGAAGCAAAGTAGACAAACCGGACACAATTTTCCTCTACTTTTATAGGTCGTAAGAATGCCGATCGAAATAAACGATATACGTCTCCAAAACGATAATGGACTGTTAGAAGAGATATAACAAAGTTTCATATTTTTAAAAAGTAGAAAAATAATGGGAAAATCAAGTATCGGAAAATATAATTTTCTACGCCTTATGAATAAAAAAGTGTGTATTGCAAAAAAAAGTGTAGTATGTATTGTAACACGAATAAAGAAGGGTGTGTGTTAAGATGTAAAATACCGATGTTAGGGGAAATTTTTTTTAACTGATAATGGACCGTTAGGAAGCATGTGTTAAACAACGAAAAGTACGTTGATTATAAAAAAATTGGTATTGAAAATCTTTTTATTGTCTTGGACTCAAAAGAATAGGGAGCAATATCTGACAATCTATATATATAAAACAGTTCCGTAACTGACTCATTCATTCATTCATTCACTGACTGACTGACATACAACGCACAGACCAAACCGCTGGACCTAAAGGTCTGAAATTTTGCATGGCGATTCTTCTAATAGTGTAGGGGTGCACTAAGAAAGATTTTTCAAAAATTCTTCTTAGATTTTTTTTAATTAAATTTTTAAGCTGTTTTTTAAATTTTTCTTACGTTTGCATTTAAAATAATACATTGAGGGTTATAAAATTTATATCACGAGAAAGATCATAAAAATTCCTTCAAAATGAAATTTTTTTAGAATTTTTACCTCCATTTCCTGATTTTTGGTGAATTTTTAAAGATTAATTTTTAAATTTAATTTATTAAATGCTGATCACGTGATTTCTTTTTCTGGTACTTTCAATAAATTTATCGTCACGTGCGTAACAACTAAATAGACAAAAAAAATATTTTTTTCTCTTTCTAATGCAGCAGACGATTGGATATTATCCAAAAAAATGCATATCCCTTACGATTTTTTTATAAATAAATATATATATATATATATATAGATAAATATATTTTACATCAATTGTATACATTGATCATCGCATTTATTATAAATATATATATTGATTTTTTGGCATAAATTGCATACGTTGACCGTTGTATTTAATTTGAATGTACTCCGTAGCGAAGCGCGGGTTTTCAGCTAGTATATTATAAGTGAGGAGTGAAGTAATAAAGAATAAAAACAATAAAAGATCATATTATTTAGAAATTTATTTTTGACCATAATATAGGTTGAAGGTTAGGATTAAGTTCCAATCCTGTTATATGGTCATAACAGGAGTGACAGACCGTTGTAACGATAGAACAGTAGACTGTTAATAAGATAATAATAGTAACTACGATACTAGAAATTTTTAAAATTATTTAAAAGCTTTCACAATGTAAACTTTTTTTATCAACGCTGCGTCGCTTGTCTTGGACGATATTAGCCCATCGAGACCACGAAATTTAGTCGGTTATTTTATTACGGGACCACCATACTGATGAGCCACCATTACGCCCTATGAGAGAATGAGACAAAAAGCCTAAAAATATATTCGAACCCAAGCCCACTCCATGTAAGTTCGTGACGCTAACCACTATACGACGAGGGTGCCTCATAGTGAAAACTAATAAGCGAGAATTATATATATATATATATATATATATATATATATATATATATATATATATATATATATATATATATATATATATATATATATATACAGGGTGTCCATAATTAAAGTCCCACTTTCAAAAGGCTGCAAAAAAAGAACCACTGGTCAGAATGACTTCAAATTTGAACTGCATATACTGGAAGAAGGGGGAAATGGTTTGACATAATAAAAAAAAGTTCCAAAATGCATCAATAGATGGTACTGTAACATTTTGGAACTTTTTTTTATTATGCCAAATCGATTCCCCCTTCTTCCAGTATATTCAGTTCAAATTTGAAGTCATTCTGACCAGTGGTTCTTATATTACAGCCTTTGGAAAGTGGGACTTTAATTATGGACACCCTGGGTTTTCCATAATTAAAGTCCCACTTTCAGCAATGGAGGACGAGAGCAATGGAGGACGAGACAGAAACTTTGAGGAACGTGGGCTGCTAACAAGTTCTATTTGCTCTTTAACTTTTCTAAATGTATTCGCTTTCAAAAATTTGTATTCTGTATAATAATTTTATGGAAATTTTTAATAGTATACGTAGTATATTTCGAAAAAGATTGTGACATCAGAGGTACATGAAAAAAATTTACATTAATATGATTCTGATTGCATATTTTTATAAACAGAGGATGAGGGCTTGTGGAGGCCCTATGGTACAGCGCGCTGGTATTCGGTGCTGAGGGTACTCGGATCGAATTCCAGAGTCGCGCCACAAAAAATGCGTCTGTTTGTATCGTCCCTTCATAGGGGGTGATGCTGTCCGCCTATAAGGTTCCCCCGTAACAACATGGACATTAAATTGCTGTGTAGTATAGGCGAATGTTTGACGATAAGTGCCTCCGCATTTAAAAAAATAAAAATTAACAGATGACGTAAACATTTACGTAAACAAAATTTGCATAATGACTAAAAAAATAAATATCATAATACATACATCAGTCAAAAGACCCAGGTTTACTCAGAGATCACAAACGAATGGTTAAAACAAGTAGCATTTTTTTAAACTGGGAAATTCAGAGAAGAATTATAAATAATATCAATCCACATAAAGGAGTAACTTAGTGGGCACACAAATTCCAATTTTGAAAATTCGTGGTTTGAATCCTGGTCCTCACTAAAAACTATTTTATTACAGCTTAACGAATACTTTAAAATGTTAATCTACGGTCAAAATGAATAAACAGGATTAAACATTTTTACGTCCAAATTGTCTAAGAAAAACACCAATAAAACTGATTGTCTGAATCAGTTTTAGAGGGGTAAGTGCAAGGAATTTTACATTCACTTGGTACCGGAAGTTGCAGATTATTCATTCTACCGCGTAGAGGTTCTTACTATCATACTGATATCATTACACTGACCTCTTTTATTTTTCCTTCATCTGCATATTTGTACACTATAGGGCATTTCGCTAAAGGGGAGCAAGAAAAGCTATACGATAGAAGAACCTACAGTCAGAAAGACAGTGTTCGTTGAATCGCTGAACAGAAGAAATACAGTCTTCGTTGAATCGCTGAGGCTGCACACACGTTGAGAGAGTACGTGATCCTAAGTTGTACTCCTGTCCTTGTAAAACCTGGTTACCATCTTCTTCAATAACATATCTAATATTTCAGCTATAATATGCCTACAATCTTTATCCTATAAAAGAACAAAAGATAGCTCTTCATCGTAGAAGAACGTATTTTATTATTTACTGGATACTTTCGCTGGATCCCTATTGTGTTTTCTCATCAGCTTGTAAACATTTGGTTTGAATGCTCCTGATGCATTCGGCTACATTTGCATCTAAATATACTACATCATTTCAATTTCAACTTTTGTTCTCGCACAAATTTCAATGAAATACAAAATATAATTGAGTTATTTAACTCATATTTTTACATAATCACAAGTTTTTATTGTTCATTAATTCCGTTCTGACACAGATTCATTTTTACCATCCAATAAAGTATTAAATTTGAAACTGAGTTGTACTCCTGTCCTTGTAAAACCTGATTACCATCTTCTTCAATAACATATCTAATATTTCAGCTATAATATGCCTACAATCTTTATCCTATAAAAGAACAAAAGCTAGCTCTTTATCGTAGAAGAACGTATTTTACTATTTACTGTATACTTTCACTGGATCCCTATTGTGTTTTGTTATCAGCTTGTAAACATTCCGTTTGAACTCTCCTGATGCATTAGGCTACATTTGCATCTAAATATACTACATCATTTTAATTTCAACTTTTGTTCTCGCACAAAATTCAATGCAATACAAAATATAATTCAGTTATTTAACTCATATTGTTACGTAATCACAAGTTTTTTTGTTCATTAACTCCGTTCTGACAAAGATTCATTTTCACCATCCAATAAAGCATTAAATTTGAAACTACGTCTTTCAAGTATCCACAACTTGCTAGCATGTTACGTTGAAGGCAAAGTAAAATTCTTTAAACTGTCAGGAATTATGAATTTTCCTTTCATATTTAAAGACGTTACAAATACTGAATGGGTCGTTCTTAAAATTTTCCGTAATTTCCAAACACAGGAACCAAGAAACGTATGTTTTATTTTTAACTTCTGCTTTAAGCTTTCCTTACCTATTCATTCGTACGGAAAATAAGTAATGCTTTAAAATATTATCTATGACGGACATTGATTTTCCTTGACAACCTAAAGTCATTTAACACAGAGGAGACCTTTTTCGGCTTTTCATTAAAAATTCATCATCTGTGAATACTCAGACTTTTAACTCCTTAATGTAATTCGTTAAAACTTTTCTTCCATGTGGAGAATCGAAATGGCTGAAGTTGGTGAAGTTTTCAGAATTATATATTTTTTTTATTTTTTTTTATTATTCTTAAGACATTTTTAACGAAAATCGAAAAAACGTACTTCAAATTGATCGTAAAGTATTTGTTTGAAAGGCAGTTAAGTTGGATTTTTTTTTTTTTTTTGGTAAGAATTATAAAATATTTTTCACGTAATATCTAACTAAATAATTTTGCTGGATCCTGTGATAAAAAGAAACAGCTTGAGTTAAGAAATATATTTTTATAGTTTTTGTTTGAAATTCACCATTGAAGATGTTTTGCTAATAGCAAATTATATTTCTATGGTGCCCGGTGTAAAGGGCTTAAGTCAGAAACAGTGATTTAAATATACCAAGTTAGTGGCTTTTATACCAATCGCAGAACAATAATTTCAACTTGAGTCTTTTGTATAAATAAATGTACTTTTGTATACAAAATTGATAGACCTAAGCCCTTTATATAAGTCAATTATTTTTATCATCAATACTAACAAATATCTAAAAAACCCTTTTTTTGACTTAGACCCTTTATACCAGGCACCATATACTTACTCTCGGATGTCATAACTATTCTTTATTCTGAAACGATGAAATACCACTTGACTAAACAATTTATTAAAATTTTCAATTACTTTGAAATTCCTTGTTGCTCAACAACTTGGCCACGATCATAATAAAAGGGAAAATGAAGCTACACATAATACCTACAGAGCGACCGTACCACTTTATTATACCTGTATTCAAAATTATAAATGCATCATAATTAGGCTAGTAATTCGATAATTTCTGTCAGTACTTGACAGTCATGGGAAATTAGAACTACACAAAAAATCCTGAAGCTACCAATTTTGGCCAATCTATGATTACTCCATTTTACTAAATCAGTGAAATTATTTATTTTATACAGCTTGAATACTCGATGATAACACAAACACTTGTGTCTGAATCTGAGCATCTGGAGAAATTCGAGTTACTCTAAAATCTAGCAGCTATACTTCTGCCTAGATGTCGATCTCTCTCTTTGATTAAACGTGTAATCAAAAGTGTATATCAGGCAAAACTTGACTAGCTACTCAATTATTTATGTCAGAATTTGAGATTTAAGAGAAATTATTACAACAAAAACTTGAAGCTGTACTTCAACGTATATGGCTATCTCTCTTAATTAACACTAGAAGGACGGGAATTTTTTTTCTTACTAAAAAGAGTGAAAACCGTTATTTTTAAGGTTAAAAATGAACTCACCAATTTAAAATATTTAAAGTTTTTCTTTTAAATGGTTAAATACTTTAAATTTTGAACTATTTCATACCAATATATAATAAATTAGTATATATTTATATAGATATTTTATGCAGGTATGCCGAGCTGACTACCTGGTATGGTTTATCCGTAAAAAATATACGCATGGTTTGTGCAATCCTTATTTTTCAACACCAATATTTCCGAAGAGCCAATATTTCTGTTATTTGCAAAAGGGGGAAAAGACGACAAGTAACTAACATTTTCCCGATATTATTTTAAAGATTTCTGCCTGTTTTCTATATTGCCGTCAAATTGATCACTTTCCGTCTTCGTAGGTATACAACACATTTTCTCCCCCTCTTTCATATCTAACACAATTTTGAAAATGTGCGTGCATATTTCGCGTAAAATTAGAAAAACACATAAAATTTTAGAAGCCTGAGGACATTAATACAGACGTAGCGCTCAATGGTATGTCCGAAACCGTCAAAATGTCGGCAGCAGTCTTTCTAGTGTTAAACATATATTCAAAACTGTAAATCCGTCAAAACATTGCAAGCTACTCAGTCGTTTCTGTTATAATCTTGGTGTTAGGATAAATTATAATGGCCCTAAAATCTTGCAGTTATAATTCGACCTATATGGCGATAGCACCACTTGACTACACCTATGTTCAAAATTTTAAATCCGACATAACTTGGCAAGTTACTCGATCATATGTGAAAGAATCTGTGTTTCAGGGTATATTATAACACTTAGCTGCATGTTTCATCTAGACGGCGATCAAAGTATTCAATTAAACCTGTTCTCTAAATTCTAAATCTCCCCAAAATTGCATAACTACTCGATCACAAGGGTGAGAATATGAATATCAGGATAATGTCACTGAAGAGATCATCTCCTTCAACTATAGTTTCGGAAGATGTGACTGCTACCATTTCTCCATTCTACTTTTTCTTTGTCTCTATTGCATACAAATAAATTTCTAACTACCATTCATAAGTTTTTCTTATTGTTCCCGAGTGAAACTTGAGCAAGTTGGTTAGCAAATAATTATGGAAGTAAAGCAGACTTAGGTAATGCTGTTAAACTTTAAAAAAAATAATGAATAATATCATTAATTAATATTGCACATTGTCTCATAATTTCATGTTATAACTGCATTGAATGAATCGTAGTAAGAGGGATCACCTGTGTAAAGTTAGACATATAGAAGTAATCAACAATCTCGTGTCTAGATTTCACCTTTAGTGTGGGATCCCTAGCTACCTGTTCACACTGAATCCGGAGAGTTACATAACGTCAGGGATAGCATTTTTTAACTTGTCACAGAGCTCCATTCATTGACCCCCGTGATACCTTATATCAATCATAAGTAACGTCAACAATATCAAAGCCAACGTAGCAACTTAAAGCAACTCTCCAGATGCAATGTGAATAGGCATTTAATGGATGAATTTAGTTAATTTCCTCTAATCGAATCAATCTAAGTTTTCATGAAAGAAGCTATTTTTTGCAGAGCGGGCCGGGGGGGTATTGTACTCATAGAAACTTGGCATGTCTCCAGTAAAATTTAGAGTATTTCCATCCTCATCATATTTTGCACGACAGCCCAGGATGGACCAGAGCCTTCTGCTGAAGATTCCTCCAGGACAACCTATATTTAGACCTGGTCTGCTAGTTCCTCCCTCCAATCACTCTAAAATCAAATTCAATAAGAGTATTTCCACTTTGGGAATCATTTCCCCTTAGTTCAGTGGCTGGTTATATCATGGTGAAATGACCGTAAAAACAGCGAGTAAACCTACTTCCATGGTTGCTGTCATTCCTGTCTTGCATTTAATGTAACATAATAAAGGTAGTAATTTTAGCAGGTTAGTGTGTCATTTCATACATCTTTCATATTGGATACTTAATCCATGGTTGTATCTTGAATTATGTTTTACCCCACTTCCTCTCTCTTTTCGACCTTTTCAAACGTTGCTGTTAAGGTTTCCTAACAGTCACATCACAACTTATCGTTTCATTGCATTTGAGACAATGGATTATCAAATAATAAATACAGTTTTTTTTTTACCATTTTTAAATAAAAGGATGCTTTGATCATCAGTTCGTGTCTT
The DNA here is from genome assembly GCA_907164885.2 of Dolomedes plantarius. Classification (NCBI taxonomy): domain Eukaryota; kingdom Metazoa; phylum Arthropoda; class Arachnida; order Araneae; family Dolomedidae; genus Dolomedes; species Dolomedes plantarius. Next base: position 42,835,742 of record OU015498.1, read on the forward strand.
TAATATCGAGTACAGAATATGGTGATCATCCTCTATGACACAAAAAAGTGTTATTATTGAAAAACAAAATAAATGGGAACTATTTTAAAAGAAATCATTTTGAGTTCTGCCTTCTTTGATAATTTTACTATTGAACGAGTTCTATGATTAACATTGACTTTGATCTCCAGTATGTTCCACTCTAAATGTTTCTACCAAAATAAATAGGGAACTGTGAAAATCCTTTGAAACATTTTTCTCTTTAAATTAACTATGGTAAATCAGTATTATACACCAGCAAATAATCTCCTATTCAAATTTCAGTCTACCCTACAAGGATATGTCTACCCTCATCTTCAAAATCTTCAATATGACAGCTCCTGTGTACAGCAGAATTACTTTCCAATGCTTTATAGATTGAGACAAGGATAATTAACAATATCCTTATGTATAGAGAGAATTTAACTTTTGAAGACTCTACTTTATATAAAAGGATAAATAAGTCTAATGAATAACGTTTTCAGTAAGCTTAATATTATTAATTATATGAGGGGGACACCAAATTTAAACTGCAATTATGCATGGGTTGGACAGTTCCATACTTCAAACAAAACTATTGAACTTTACCTTTTGCATTAGAGTTCTTTGTAACTGTTTGCTTTTGATATGTTTCACATAAACATACATACATATATATATATATATATATATATATATATATATATATATATATATATATATATATAAATTACAAATTTGTTAGGCTTATTTATATTATGCAATGAATAAATTGATCTAAATTTAATTTTAAAATATAATGATTGCATCTAAATCTAATGAAAATTAATTGTAAAAATCTGATGACTCATACTACACGTTATTTCGTTTTTTAATTTCACCTTTATATTTCATGTATCTTTATGTTACTTATTTAATTCCCATTATTGTGCATCTAGAGTCTTATTGAAGATTTTAATAGATTAAACTAGTACAGAATAGCAAGGGTGAAAAAAACTCTAATATAAAACCATTATATCCAATTATTATACCATATAAATCAAAATCTTTGAAAATAATGACAGATCAAAAACATGCTTCCATTACAGTGATTATAGACAGCAGGTCAAAACATTAAAACTAACTATAGAAAACGGTAAAACTTACGAAATTAGAATAAAACGAGAACAAATAGTTGCAAGTTCAGTAAACTCAACGTATCTGTATACTTTAACTGAATTTTCACTCACTAAATTTATCCTGTGTTTGAATATTAATTGGTCAGATGCAAATTCATCGATGAATTTTGTACGGTTTTCAGCAACTCAGGAATGTAAGTAATTTTTGATATTGCAGAATCATTGTCAATTTCTTAGTGTAGTAAATAATTAGTTCATTGCTGCATTATCGATCAAAATATCATATCAGTATTTTCCTTCGATTCTCTCTTCCCCCATTTGTGTCATTTTAAATATTTTATTATCTGTCACCCTTAGATATTATTTCAAGTCTTAACAATGTCCTTGTTTGATGAATATTCCATTACGTAATCCCATCTTATTTGCTTATCTTTTACAGGACTGATTTTGAAAAGCGTAAAACTCAAGTGTCCGCCAAATTCATTGTTTCAACGCCATAAAAATAGGTGTTGTAAGAGAAGAAACTGTGGAATCTTCTGCTTTTCTATAAACTCATAAGTAGTATACGAACCATGGAGCTCATTCAAGCGGTAAACAGATAACGTAGAAGCACTCAGTGAATAATCTTCTATTTAGGCTGCTCTTTGGATGGCAGGTGCCTAATAAAGATACTAAAAGGTTACGAGTCATAGATGCTCCCTCTTGATTTTAATATTTTCCTGGAGATATAATTATTGTTACCGTTTTATAAATATATCTTCTGAATTCCTAACTGGTTACATTCCTAACTGGTTACTGGTCTGAATTCCAACTGGTTACAAACCCGTCGACCGGGTTTGTAACCAGTTGTGCCGTGTGCGTGACTCCATTCAATTACATAGGTTACGACTCAACACGGACTGGTTTGTGATTCGAGTCAGTTATCAGTTTCTTTTGAGTTGCCCCGTGTGCAGACGGCCTAAGACATCGATGTCGTGGATCCTTTTGACAATCTGGTGAAAACTATGGAACCCTCCATCTAATAGCAAATACAGTAAAACCTCATTGATCCGGATCTTCAGATAATCCGGATCAGATTTGTAGAGATTATTTTTATTTAATGGTCACATTAGATAATAATTTTTAACTATGATATCAAGAGCATAACTATAAGTACGCCAAATATTCGCTTTTTAGTTTGATTCAATGTACAGTTCCTGCATAGTTTGTACAATAAATTATGGCAATAAAATACTTTTGTTGAGTTTAAGAAAGACTTACCAATTCTTTGTTAAGAAATTATGTGAAAAGTTGTTTTTATATTTTTTAATGTCATGTAAACAATATTATGTAATTTTGTTACAAAACATAGTTTTTTTATCGGAATAAATGGTAAGTCTGCTTAGTTTAGGATTTTGTTTCACATATTACCCATATTACCCAGATTATCCGGATTACCAATGGTCCCAGTTAGTCTGGATAAACGAGTTCTTATTGTACTCATAAAACGAATTTTTTGAAAACCAAATATTTTGAAATGTAAACAACTGCTTTTAAAATATCTTATTTTATTTGATTATATATTTTACAATGGTAAGGATATGCATAAAATAAATTACAAAGTATTAGAAAATTTATAGATATATATTACAAAATCAAATTCGTGATTTAATAATGCATTTGTACTTTAATAACTTCTTTATTACCAAGTGACTATTGCACACATGTACATGTGACTGAATTCAAATTCAAAGGCTGCTTCTTCATTTTGTTTTCAATTTTAAAATTTAGAACATTCGCCAGTTTGAGTTTCAGGTAAAAAGCCTTTACATTTTTGTTCTGCCGCATAACCGAGTTCCTGAACTTGAAATCTCATCCATGTCGGCCTACACCCTGAAATTTATTCCCGAACCCCAAGAGTTTCATGAACCACAGGTTAAGAAACAATGGTTTAAGGGAAGTGTCATTTAAACCATTAGACTAAAATCCTGTCTCATTCGAGACGTTTCTTTTGAAAATTGTACATTTTTGAACTACTCGCGTGCAATTTCTCAGTAGTCAAACCAGTTAACTTTATTGAGAACAAAAGCTTCCTTCCCGTTACTAAAGCTATGCTATTCAGTTAAATACGTGTCAAATTAAAAATTGATTTAGACACCATTACTGTTTCTAATGCAGATATTATTTGAAAAAGAGTATCTATTTACTTAGCTTATGCTGTTTGTTTATAGCAAGGAAGAAAGGTTTTAAGTTTTGAATTGCAGTTCATTATTGAACTAGCTGAAAACCCGCGCTTCGCTACGGAGTACATTCAAATTAAATACAACGGTCAACGTATGCAATTTATGCCAAAAAATAAATATATATATTTATAATAAATGCGATGATCAATGTATACAATTGATGTAAAATATATATCTATCTATATATAAATATTTATAAAATAATCGTAAGGGATATGCATTTTTTTTGGATAATATCCAATCGTCTGCTGCATTAGAAAGAGAAAAAAAATTTTTTTTGTCTATTTAGTTGTTACGCACGTGACGATAAATTTATTGAAAGTACCAGAAAAAGAAATCACGTGATCAGCATTTAATAAATTAAATTCTAAAAATTAATCTTTAAAAATTCACCAAAAATCAGGAAATAGAGGTAAAAATTCGAAAAAATTTCATTTTGAAGGAATTTTTATGATCTTTTTCGTGATATAAATTTTATAACCCTCAATGTATTATTTTAAATGCAAACGTTAAAAAAGTTTAAAAAACAGTTAAAAATTTAATTTTAAAAAATCTAAGAAGAATTTTTGAAAAATCTTTCTTAGTGCACCCCTACACTATTAGAAGAATCGCCATGCAAAATTTCAGCCCTTTAGGTCCAGCGGTTTGGTCTGTGCGTTGTATGTCAGTCAGTCAGTGAATGAATGAGTCAGTTACGGAACTGTTTTATATATATAGATTGTGAATTAAGACCTATGTTTAAATGTCAATATCTTTTGGTTCCTTGCAATATAGTACTGACAAGCAAAAATAATTTTACTCCGGTACAACAGTGTCAAATAGCATACTACTGTATAATGTGCTTCATGAGAATTTATCTTTCGCTAGTAAGGTTCTCTATGTGAGTTGAATGGAGTAGTCATGAAATAAACTTAAAAATTACACATATCGTGAAACCAATGTTAAAATTTTATTTTAACCCTTTCAGAGGCAACAACATCCACCGTTTGCACGGTGCCGATTCTTTCCCAATTTTTTTTAACCTAAAGAATCTTGAAAAAACAATGGTTTGAAAACAATATTCTCCAATTAAAGGTTGCAAAATGTTTTTACTTCTTTAAACTGATAACAGATGGCAGTAATAGCTATTTTTCTAATCATTTAACTGAAATACATTGATGCAAGCTAAAAAAGACTACATTTAGGCGTTTGCACTGTTCAAACGGCGCCCCTCAGGTCAGAGTGGTAGCCAGATTCTAAACTTCAATTGTTTTTGTAAAAATGATAAAACTATCGTTTAAGGTAAGTAAATGCAAAATGAAAATACATTTTCATTTCTCTAAGCAATAAGTATTATCTAGAAAAATTTTCCATCATTACATACATATAGATCTTGAAGAATATCTTGAATATTACTGCACAATCTGGGCTCTGATACTTCATTTGTGCATCCATTTAAGTGAATCTAAATAATTACAACAATCGATGAAAACTGGTGATTAGCAATGAAAATAAAGAATTTGGCAATAAATGAATTCAAATTATTACCGTTGGAGCCTCAACATCAAACAGTGAACAGTGAATGCGCTCATCAAAGGAAAGAACATGAGTTTATAAGTTTAAAAAATGCCCAGTATTATTATATGAAATACGTAGAAAATTTAATGACACCTCAATAATTTTAATTATTTTAATAACAGATACATTTATTTAATTAAAAAACGATATGAGCCGATCAAAAAGATCCCTCTATTTCAAGTGTCTTGGTTCAAATATTTTATAGTTTCTAATTAATATATATACCCGTAATCCCATTAATAAATTAAAATCACTTTCTATATGCTGGTGAACAAACATATATGATGCTTGCCTCTACACGACTGCTATATTCTTATGAGTCTTTAATACCTAAGATTAAATGAATCTATAAGAATTTATTATAAAATGTGTAATAAATATATTTTCTAATATTAATTCCCTATATTGACGGAAAGTCATTCTCGCTGCATTTAGATAATTTTTAGAGACTCTTCTTAGAAAAAAAGATCATTGTTGTAAAATATGAAGCTAATTATGTTTGAAAGATTCTTCCCATATAGAAAACAAATTACAACATTTGCTATCTTTCATTAATTATATTGAAACATATGAAAGTTTTTCAAAGACGGGAAATTAATTAATCTAAGGATTGATCAATTCGCAAACAGAGTTTAAGAAAGTCATATATGGAGACAATAAAGAAAGAAGAAATAAGAAAAGAAATATCGAACTTCTAGGAAAAATTTATAGGAAAATCGTAAAAACACATTTACTTAATGAAAACAGGACCTATCTTAACAGACAAATACTGAAATAAATAAAATAACTTTTTGGGGTCTTACGAGTTTGGTGGAACTTAGCTAGAAATGGTTCTCAAACTCTCAGTATTGTCTAATTGTAGTTCGTTATTATGAATTAAAACCTATGTTAAATGTCGGTCTCTATTTGTTAATTGTAATGTAGTATTGACAAGAAAAAACAATTTTACTTATAAGAATTTTGCTTTCGCTAGTAGGATCCTGTGCAATGTAGGATTAAAAAGCTCCAAGACAAATTAATTTAAAATAATTAAAAGAAAAATAAAGTTTATAATCAACATATATTATGAAGGCTGATAATATTATTAATATTTGCCGCTAGATAGCGTTCTTATTGCGTATTCCCATAACCGAAAATCGATTGATTTATAGAAGTAAGTAAAATTAAGGGGTCTAAGGGGTTTTAAACTGCTATGTTAAAGCATAAATGTGTTCTGGTTTCGACATCCAATAACTAATTATATTCTTATTACAAATAGACAAAATTTTTTGATACTGTTCAGAACTAATTCAAAATTAATATTTTCATAAAATAAACACTTTTGATATTAAATTTTTTTAAAATATGATACATTTATTACAACGATATTTTCAGATTTTTTTTAAATGGCCAGTTACTATCCGTAAAGTAACTCAAGTTAGAATTGACATATACACTTTAATTCTATGTTAAAATAATCAGAAATGTTTTCTCTATAGAATGAATTAACTATGTAAAAATATTACATCAACAACATTTATAAAAATTCATACAAATTTGAAAAAATAAAAAATAATTTTTTTAAATTTCTCTTTAATTAATAAAAATATTGAAAATAACAAAATTCCCTCATTATATTGATTCATTCTATAGAACATAATCATGTATACAAGCATGCAAAATTTTAAACAGATATATTGAGTACATTTTTTTTAATTTTACGGATAGTGGTGAAAATCATAGTTCTGAGAAAACAGCGTTTAAAGTTAAAATTTTGATGAAGTTAGAGATAAATCACACTCACGTAATTTAAAATCCTCCAGATGTGTAAGAACACCCTTCAGCTAGCTCAAGCTTTTCATTTTTAGCAAGAACAAGCCTTCGTTTAGCCCGTCTAGCCTGTAATGCTTGAATATCAGCTCGTTTTTCTGCGATTTTTACTCGCTTTACATCAAATTTCAAAGCTGCTGTTGTTGCATACACCCCAGGAATCATACCAATTTCTTTAAGAGAATTCAAGCGACCCTCACTACCTTCATTAAAAGCAATCACGGCTTCATAGACAGCAGCTTCAGCAACATTTTTACCATAACCAGAGGTCTTCGGACAAAATTTCCAAATCACAGAATTAAATGATTCATTTGAATTCTGTGTCTTCCCACTTAGACATCCTTTTAACAAATCTGGAGCTGATAAATATGTATATATATATTTTATACACTTCATTACTTCCAAGGGTACAGAAGGGGTATGATTATAAATTCCCTTTTTATCATCAACACATGCAGCATGCTTTTGAAACTTGCACCAGGAAGTCGCACCCTTAGGGCAGAACATAATCATTCGTTCATCATTTGTTGAGCTCAAATCACAATATGTTGCCCATACAGCTTCTCTCATACTTCGAAGAGAATGACTATTTGATCTAATTGCATTCCCATAGTATACCGTTAATTTATATATTAGTTTGTCCGTTAGCCGCCCCTTTCCGCTCAGTGGTTTCCCAGCACACAATTTCTCCCCCCGCATCTGTTGTTTCAGTTTTCGTAGGCGATTCCCCATTCTTTTTTGTACGTGTGATATGCACTCAAGTTTTTCAATTTCACAATCATAGGGCCTAGCTTTCAAAAGTTCATTAAAAGTTTTGGTATCACCATCACCAAGATACTTGGTGTACCGAACTTTTCTGCAAAATTCAGAACGTTGAAATATTCTTGTCATTCCAATGACTTCCATAATTCCTGCACTTCCCGAATGTTTTTTTTTTACAGTTGTGGTCCAAATTAGATGTAGAAATCTCACAGTCTTTGCAGAAAGAAGACAGTACTTCGACATTGATAACTTTCCCACTTTCTGTTCCAATAATACTACACTCATATTTTTGACGTATGGCCATGGGTTTTCCATGAACCATCGCCACAGATGCAAAGATCAGAACATCCAGTTATTTTTTGTTCTTCCACTGCTGCTGCCTTCATGGATTCTTCAAAAACAGTTTTAATGGCACAAACAATTTTTTTCACAATATTGTCATAACATTTTTGAGTAACTGGGGGTGGTATGTTTATGACAGCACAAAAAGTTTGAAGGCTAGACAACCCTTGATCAATACACCGCATGCTATAAATGACACGTTGATTAATTTATGGGATATTTTTTCTTGAACCAAGCATTCTACAGCTGTTTATTGTATTAGTATTATTGCATTGTTCACATTTTATAGTACAAACTGAAGAGCAGCCACGAACTGACTCTTCGTAAAAGTTGATATTTGAATGACAAACTGCAACAAATAAATTTTCTTAGCTCATTAAATAATATATTTATATCGATGAAACGATATCCTTGTAATATACCAGAATTTGAGTCATCTTTTATGCTTGAAAAGGATGTATTATCAATTTTCAGCTTCTTAGCAGACGCTGATTTACCTGTATAAACAGAATCACATTTCTTATCATGGAAGGTACGCTTTCTGCTTCTATAACTGACATATCGGTTATACGCTTTCCCCATTGCAAAACACTAATAAGTTCTATTTTTAAACTTAAATTACGAAGATTTAATGCGAAATAAAAAGCATTTATATTTAAATAAACAGAAAATAGCGGTGAATCCCTTACAAGATTGACAATAACAACACGTTGTTTTGAACTTCGTTTTAGAATAACAACAGAGCGAAAGTTACAGTAATTTTATCACGGTTCTTCAGCGGAAAGTGGAAAATGATAAACCATGGGGTTAAATTGGTAGAAGTTTGTTGCTTTATTCAAGTACTTTAGTTGCAACGCAAGTAGGCGTTTCTTGATCAGCTGACTGCATGTGCTGGGTCAGCTGGCGTACCAAAACGTAAACAAACACCGGATATGTCATGTATCGGTTGATTGTTTAGTCTGTAACTCGCGTTCTATTAAGAATTTTTTAATGCGGTTTTTTTTAATATGCTCAGAATTAATTACAGAAAAATAATTCATAATAATTTTTTTTTCGATTTTTTGAAGCTTTAAAACCCCTGAGACCCCTTAAAACGGTGGACTTTGAAAATGTCACAATTGGAACAGACGTTATCCATTAAATTATGGTTTTTAATAGGAAAGAATGCACCAGAGACTGTAGAAATGATAAATAACGCTTAAGGTGACAAAGCTCTATCAAGAGGAATTATTTTTGAATGGTTTAAGGGAACCGTGGACTTTTTTTTCAGCAAATCATTTTTATTATAATATTAATTGTATTATTGTAAAAAAACATATTTCTGTAGGAAAATAGTACCAAAATAGTTTCTCCAAGTAAATCATTTATTTCTATGAAGTAAAAAATAAAAGTAAGTGTAGTAATAAACTTAAAATCTATTTTTCTCAAAAGAGACTTTTCGAGGTTTTTAGATATTTTACATGCTCCATGCCACTTAATTTTTGTTCAAAATTCATGAAATTGATGAGGAAGAATCCTGATACTGTTTACAGAGAAACTGGGTATGCATTTTACAATTCGACTTCATTAAGTTAAATAAATTTTATTTATAACTTATTAAAAGGCAAAATTTTGATAAAAATCGGGATGGAATTCAGAAAAAAATCTCTCAAAAATTAAGTATTCAAGGGATTAAATGATTGATACCCAGATTTGTTTGCAATACAGTTTTAAGGGATTAAAATGCAAAATCGAGGAAATATCCCAAAAATTAGTTCGCAAGGAGCATTTTATAATTTTATTTATAAATTTCTAATTTTTTTAAAAAATCTTAAAATTATAATAAGACTCGAAATTTCATTTAATGTATTCTATATACTTATGATGAAATATATATATATATATGTGTAAAATTTCATATCTCTGTATATATGTGCAAAATTTCATATCTCTGTATATATGTGCAAAATTTCATATCTCTATGATAAAAAGTAATAAATAAATAAATTTTAACGTCCACCGTGCCCTTAAACAATTTGAGGATGTTCGCGCTTCTCTGGAAGATGAGGCAAGTTCGTGCCGACCGGAGACTTGAAGCAATAATTGAAGCAAATAATTGAAGCAAACGATTTAGCCATTATGAGCCCAAAGGTAAGGTCATCCTGGAATTGTTTTTTGATCACAAAGGTGTCATCAATTTTGAATTTATACCTGACGGACTTACTGGTAATAAGGAAATATACAAGGCAATATTAGGGCATCCTTGTGGTGCATGAGGAGATTTCAAATGAAACAATAAAAGAAATATATTAGGGCATCCCGGGGAGACCATCAGAAGGAAGAGACCAGACTTGTGGAATGACAAAGAAAAACTGGAAATTATTCCATGGTAATGCTCTTGTACATGAATCTGCAGTTGTGGCTGAATATCTAGCTAAATATGCTGAAATTGTAATGATGCATTCTCCATACTTTTCAGATCTTGCACCATGTTATTTTTTCCGACACTTAAAAATGTCTTGTAAGGAAACAGCTATTCAAGTGCAGAAGACGTCAAGGCTAATGCGACGATTGATGTGAAGAACATCTCAAAAAATGGATTAGGAATTGCATTTTCACAAGTATACAGCCGCTGGAATGAACGTGTAAATATCCAAGGGTAGTATTTTGAAAAAAATTACCTGTAATTATATGTAAGTGTTGTATTTTTGAAAATAAATAATTAGTTCTGGAAATTTTTCCTCATACCTGATTGTTGTTCCTTATGCGACCTGGTTGGAAGATCCGGATCCAGTCCATATAGGTTCTGGGCTGAAGTGTGCGGTTCCGGTTTAATTAGCACCACATGGGTCCGAGTCCGTCTTAGCTAGTTGCCACCTCAATTTTGACCTAGCATTCCCCGGGGGCGACATCTGGGAGGATCGTACCCTCTCTCACCCTCACTGGCCTTCATAGCGGTCTACGGATTTAACGTATACATACCCGGACTAGGAAGAGGTATTTAACCCTTTCAGGGGCAACCACCTCCACGGTTTGCACGGTGAAATTTCCCCCCAATTTTTTTTAACCTAAAGAATCTTGAAAAATTTTCCAATTAAAAGTTTCAAAATGTTTTTACTTCTTTAAAGTGATAACAGATGGCAGTACTAAACATTTTTCTGCTGATTTAACTGTAACACATTGAATTCAAATGAAAAAAAAATTAGGCACTGTGCAGACCCTCAAAGGGTTTTAATGGCGTACGTCGGGATTCAGTCCGAGCAACTTCAGCACCAAAAGCCAGCACGTTACCGTAAAGCCACCCCGACCCCTTCCTTTCTTGCATGTGATTTTAATGAAGTACTCAAAAAATGAAATTGAATTTGAGAATGTTACATATCGTGATGACAATTTTAAGATTTCATTTTGAAACAGAAAATTCCAGTCAAATTTTTAACTCTAATGGATTTTGTAACACTGAAAAAACTCTTGTGAGAAAATGATAAGTAAATGCAAAATTAAAGTGAGCATTCAGCTGCTAAGCGAAGAGTATTATCTAGAAAAAAATATCCTCCATGAAATAAATATAGAATATCTTGAATATTACTGCATATTCTAGACTCCGATACTAAATTTTAAACTTTAATGGTTTTTGTAATACTTAAAAACCTATTGTTTAAAATTGGCAATTAAATGTAAAATTAAAACCATCTTTTAATCTTCTAACGAGCCTTATAAAGCGTGTGAACGTTATCTATATATATAAAACAGTTCCGTAACTGACTCATTCATTCACTGACTGACTGACTGACTGACATACAACGCACAGACCAAACCGCTGGACCTAAAGGGCTGAAATTTTGCATGGCGATTCTTCTAATAGTGTAGGGGTGCACTAAGAAAGATTTTTGAAAAATTCTTCTTAGATTTTTTTAAATTAAATTTTTAAGCTATTTTTGTAACTTTTTTTAAGTATTTTTGTAACTATTTTTGTAACTTTTTGCATTTAAAATAATAATTTGAGGGTTACAAAATTTATATCACGAGAAAGATCATAAAAATTCCTTAAAAATGAAATCTTTTTCGAATGTTTACCTCGATTTTCCTATTTTTGGTGAATTTTTAAAGATTAATTTTCAGAATTTAATTTATTAAATGCTGATCACGTGATTTCGTTTTCTGGTACTTTAAATAAATTTATCGTCACGTGCATAACAATTAAACAGGCAAAAAAAAATTTTTTCTTTCTAATGCAGCAGACGATTGGATATTATCCAAAAAAAAATAAATATCCCTTACGATATTTTTATAAATATATATATTTATTTTTTTGGCATTAATTGCATACATTGACCGTTGTATTTAATTTGAATGTACTCCGTAGCGAAGTGCGGGTTTTCAGCTAGTTAGTTATAAAACCAATTTTGTCCGTACTTATATAATTATCTATAAATATGAATCTGACAATAAAATGTTTACTTCTATATTATAATTAAAAAATTTTTATATTTAAAATTTTATATTTCCGAGCTACTAAAATAGAATCCCACTTTTCTCTCAGAGCCAAACTCTTAATTTCTGGTTAGAGTTTAAACAGAAGTTTTAAACAGAAATGTAAACAAACTCAAGAGTGAATGACAAATTTGCCAATTTCTATCAAAAAATTAATCAACATAACTGCAGCAAAGTAATGGCTGTGCACTAGCAACATTATGGCACATATTATTTATAAATTACAGAAAAAAATCATAAAAGCTAGAAGCTGCAATTTACGGTAACTTCCGGGTTCAAAACCAAACTTCCGGTTCAATTGTGTAGCAGATGTTTTTTAAAATAGCTATTACATTGCTTCTAATTGATGTAAAATGAAAATCATAAATGGTTTTGAAAAGAGAAAAAAATAAATGACACGATTCTTGCAACAACAAAAAAATTGATTAAAATAGTCAAAAAATGGCATTTTTAATGTAGGCAGTCACTTTAACAGAGCCTTACAAATGAAAATATGTCAATTTGCCTTACAAAGCAAAGTAAAAGTTGAGCTAAAATGTTGAGCGCTTATTGAGAACATACAACGATTCTCGCGGGTAATGTGTAGATGGTTTTATCGTAAAGATCCTTGCATCGCCAATGAACAGTACTTAAAATTAATAAGTAATTATTGAAACATAAATGTATATTTAGAACTGAGAAATTTGAAAAAAAAATTAATGTAACTTTTAGCTGTTTCATCAATTTAGAAAATCATTTTGGTTGACTTTACCAATATCTACTTTTCGCTCGTACCTCTCAGGTTTGTTGGTTCGTTTTAACGCTCAGTCAACTAAACTTTACTTTTCGTTCATACCTCTCTGATTTGTTGGTTCGTTTTAACACTCAGTCAATTAAACTAAACCTTTCGCACATATCTCTCATATTTGTTGGTTCGTTTTAGAGCTCAGTCAACTAAACTTTACTTTTCGCTCATATCTCTGATGTTTGTTGGTTTGAAACGTCTGAACGAAATGGAATATAATATAATGAATTGAAGAAATCAATTTGGAAGTAGAATTTAAAGGTATTTTAGCCGACGTTTATCTGTTCAATTTAATCATAACATAAAAATATTTTCCTATGGTCAGAATTATGCATGCAGTATGGTCAGAATTGTGCATGCAGCAAGTGAACTGAAATATCTGAAAATTTAATCTCTCACAAAAAAGTTAGACGTTTAAAAAATTAAATTAGCAGAATTGTTGTAATGAAATTCAAAGTAATTTGTTATCCATTTAGTATGCGTAATAGATATATGTAAATATAAATGATGATTAATAGAAATGTGTAAATATAAATGATGTGCAAATATAAATGATTGCTAATTTTTGTATGTATTATTGGAAAATTTTCAAACTAGGGCCAGTGGTTTTTAAAAGGGGATGCAAAATTTGGATAGCATTGGATAATCTTTGGGAACAATAGTGATGAGAATAAATGTGAATAACGAAGGATAAAAGCTTGATAACATCTATCTACCCTCCTTATATTCTAAATAGTTGGAAAAATATGTAATTAAAAGGTTAACAGAACATAACATTTGTATTTTGTCTGAAATATGTTGTGTTGTGTTGTATGTTTATTGAAAGCATGTTCTGAAAGGAGTAGCTTTTACAATCCAATGCTCTTCAACGAAGATAGAAAATTTAGCTAATTTTACTCTTTACTTCTTACACGGAAGTTTTGTAATCAGCTTTTTATTCTTATCTTATATATAACTTACCTACACTTATTTAAGGTGACTGCCTACGTTCGGAGCCAATAGTTAAAAAATATAATTTCTTTAAGGATTTTTTGGTCTTTTATGATAAAATATCAATTAAAAAGGAACAAAAACGTATCTGTAAGCCCCATATTATTTATAAATTGATCAATTTGAAGTAATTTTTGATGAAATTTAGCTAAAACGCCTATTACTCTGCACAAAATTCTAATGCTACTATTTTAAATTCCTTCTCACACATGATACATATGACAGTTATCTTCCAAATGACCTACAATCTAAGAGAAATTTTAAAATGGAAAAGTAATACAGACAATTTTATGCTTCAATATGAAAATTTTCCCCGATTCGTCATTCCTTTCCTTATAAAAACAGCCCCAAATAAAAAAACTATTTGTTATACATCAATTATTGTAAGTCATTTCATTAACAATAGCATCTAAAACATTTCCTGAAAACCTTTTCAAATTATATGAATTGTTTTGTGAGATATCATGATAACGGTAGAGATTTGTGCTAAAAAACATAATTCTGAGAAAAACGCATTTAAAGTTGTTTGTCCCTACAATTTTGTAGCAGATTATGTTTTTCAAAATAGCTATACATTTGCTTCTAATTCATGTATAATGAAAATCAAAACGGTTTTGAAAAGAGAAAAGATTCAATTACAGGATTCTTTCAAAAAATAAAATTGACCAAAATAGTCAAGAAATGACATTTTAACGTAGACATTCGTTAACCTTACATTCGTGTATCTATACAATTTTTAGCAAGAAACGAATCGATCAGTCTTTGGAAGTCCTTACACAGAAGATCAATTTTGCAACTGTCAGTATTATTCTAAGGAATCAGAGAAAAAGCGTGAAAAAGATCTTGCTTGGTGGATAAACATAGAATAGTTCTTCTATATCATGTTTCCAACTTTTGGTATATGTTTCGCATACTTTGGAGGTTAAATAAGTTTTTTTATTCATGCATAGTAAATGTAGTTATTATAGCATCATTTCTCTGTTCGAGTTAAAAAGATCGTATTCAAATTATGCTTAAGACTATTTGCAAACACATTGATTTGGAATAGTATTTGCAACAATGGAAATCCAATATAAAATGTATTGAACGTCATAGAGTCTAATTTTATGTATTGTATGTATATTATGTCTCATATAATCATGATAACTTCATCTCCTACCGCTTAAAGCTTATAACATAAAAGTAAAAATGTAGATTGCTGATATCCAACACTCTCGAAAAGTCTTGATATTTAGATTAAGTGAATATTAAATATTGAGCACTGTGAGGAACCAAAAGAATTTCTCTAAGAAATATATTTCTATAACACTAAATATTTCTATTCATAAAATGAATATGACAAAATCATTTATAATTAAGCAATGTATTGCATCAAAACATGATAGCCTGATGTGTTTTCAATGACAATTTTTCTGCAACTGTGAATCTCATTGAATATAATGTAATGTACAAGTAATTACTTTTGGAAGTAAACATTTTATGTATTTAACAAATTATTGATGCAGTTAAAACTAGATATAACATTTCAATATCAATTTTGAATGCGATACTATAATAGTCCCCTCATAATTTCCATAAATACAATAAATGTTTTAGGATAATGCAGTTATTATAACTAAAAATTACCTAATAAGTACATAATTTATATACCTTTATTCGATATAGCTTATTTTAACCTATGAATAACTTTCATTATGATAAAGTGCAATTTTTCAAGATAATTAAATTTTGACAATACATAACTCATTTTTGATATGAAACAGTTAAAAAACAAACTTGCTGTTTATTACTTTTACTATATTAAAAAATTTAAAGTTTCACTCTTTGAAGTAAAGGTTTAAACATTTCCTTTCTTGAAGTTAATTCAAACACTCCAAATATCACACTAAACTTCCAATGATAGATGATGGGTTAAAGCTAAAAGCAATAAAACATATGAAATGGGTAAAATTTAATTAAACTTTCTGACAGACCGTCATTTAAAGTAATCGGAATTTCATTTGGGATATAAAACTGAAGGATGCTTAACCAAATATGGTATGTGCATTGGATATCTATTGTTAATATTATCTTTATGATTTGTTTTCTTGTGTCTGTACTTAACACTTTTCATTTAGGATGAAAACTGTTAAGGACTCTTAACAGGGCTCCAATCTAGAAAAAATTAATAAACCCTGGTGATATCTCACAGTTACCCGGATTGAAGTTAAAAAATCCAGCTTTTGAAAAATATATTTTTATTATTTATTATGATGAATAAACTATAAGATAATACTAACTCCATTTTTAGGGTTAAATTGAAATTCCTTTATTTAATTGTCATCAGACTGAATCCATTTCTTCATTCCCCTCCAAATTAAATCGCTCGAAATCTTTTTGTTTTTCACTCTTTTTAATACTTGCTTGTTATCATGTAGAACATGCTCTTTCTATTACGCCTTTTACCAGTCCTGTTTTAGGTAGCCAGGAACGACAATTTGATTGTATCCATCTATTTATTCTGTCATCATACGATCACTTACAGTTTCACTTTTAACCATTAGTTTACGGGGTCCATTTTTCCGATTTCCCTAGAATGAGAAATTTCATACCCCCTTTGTAAGAACGGCAATTAAGGGGGTTATATATATATATTATTTATATATATATATATATATATATATATATATATATATATATATATATATATATATATATATATATTCATTCTTGGTCCCGTATTCTTGGGATACATGCTATCCCACCCCGTAAGGAAAAAGTTAAGAGAATCTGTGTTTTGTCATGACTCTATTAACTTATGAAAAGACTCTCTCTTCGCAGTCAGATGAGTGAGGCAAAAGAATGAAATGGATCATGAAGTGTGATAAGATTCCATATTTCGGATTACTGAATCCATCTCTGATATTACGTAACAAATATCAAAACTCAGGCATGACTTCGTAAGAGCGAGATATCTTGATTCAATCGATATGATCTCCATTAGTAACATTTTAATCCATTAATTTACATATTACATAATTAAATTACATAAGTTAATTTACATAAATAATTATGCTTACAATTACAAATAAATATTAATTTTTACTTATATGTTTTTAACTTAGAAGGTAAAAACCCAGATTTCGAGATATTTTTGAAAATAAAAATCCGTAATACCATACGGTCACTGAAGATCTAGGTTTAAAAATCCAGGTATGGGATCCCTGTAATATAGTTTTCATAATCTATTTTACTTACTTCATACACTTTATAACAAATAAAATATGTTACTCTATAAAACAGTCAACGATTGGAAAACGTTGGTTGGCAAACATTCCGTCTTGAAAAATGTAGCTGAAAAGAAATCCGCTCAAAGTGGCAACCACTTGATAGGCGCATCATCTTCATGTGTCAGCGTTTTCATACGTTTATCCTCTCCCTATCATATACATACCATGAATTTATAATAGCGCCCTAAGAGTTATATAATGCACCTCTTGCTATTAATAACGTAAAAATCAATATGGACCCATGATTAGTGTACCATAATATATTATAGCGCTAGTGAGATAGTACAATTTGATTCATGGTTCAGGAATTAGTTATATTCATTTATCATGTCTCTTTGATTTTGTACTAGATCTCGTAATGGAAGGAGAGTGAGTATTTTAAATATATGTGCATGTAAATTTCGTTTCTACTTTCATCCAAAAATTATCCCCCACGTGTTGCGAACGCTGTGTCGTTCGAAAGAATCCGTGCTGATGACATCGTCCGATGGTATTTTGATTTTGACTAGATAAGATGTATTTTTGTAACGTAAATAAAATTGGAAATGTGTGCATTAAACTTGTGAGTAGAATATGTTGCATCGCAATTGATTTATAGTACATGTTTACGAGAAAATTTTAATCATAGTTGTCGTTTTGGAATTTAGACTTACTCGCAATAGTTAAGACCAAATAGAAATTAATTTTATGGCGTGGCAGGACATTGTTTCATCCGTCTACAAGATGAGATTATTACAACTATTAAATAACGAACATATTTAAATTCGATTAGTGTTACTTAATTTAAAAAAAAATACGGAAAATCAATTTTCTTAAACGTATATCATAAAAAGGTGAATCTATGAACTTTGTTTAAGGAAAAGATTAATTCTGTAAAAAAGTCAGTCTTCACTAAGTTCAAAATCCAACAGCTTTAATTATGAATGCTGTATTTTTTATCTCATTTCTAAGGCAGGCTATACATTTTAAGAAGCATGGTTCTTTAAGAATCAACTCATTAGAGATTTAAATACTCAGATGATTCGGCAAGAACTTTTCTGTTTGCCTGAGACAAATGATAGTTATATTTAATCAAAGATTTCTACATTTGCATAACAAACCACACTTCTCCGTCTTTACGACGTCATTTTGACGAAAACCTTTTAATAGTGAGGAGAAGACAGCTCTATTTTCTGTATCTTAGTAGACATTTTCATTTGTGATGTAAGGATACAGGCCTTATAAATTGAAACGTTTGCATACAGTAGTTTAGTGATAACTACGAGTAAAACTAGAAAAGGCATCCATTTAATTTCAAAGAAATGTTGTCACAGGAAAATGTAGATATCAATAAAAGAATGTACTTTTCAAGAGGGTAAGAAAATAGTTTCGGGTAAACAGATGCGTATTTGTAGAATTTTATGTTTAAACCAGTGAAATTATTTGGCATTTTATAATAAAAAACGTCTTGTTTTTACAAGACGTTTTTTACCTAACTGAATTTCTTCTTGTCCCAATTTCAGAGACTACAAGTGAAGCCAAAAGTTCTAAAGTAAAATATGAAGTGCCATAATTTGTTTTAACCTATATAGGAAAATAGTAGTTCCTGGAAACACGCGCATTCAGACCTTTTTTTCTATATTCGACGTGCTTCATTCTACCTGTATTCATAAAATATTGGTTTTATATATTTAATTATAACACTCTATCTACACCACTCCTCCTTTTCCAAGTCTTCTAAATAAGGTTGTTACTCTATTTATAGCATTTAAAGTTTAAATTTTCCTATATATTATATTTCACGTTGCTTTTATACTCTTTCAGTCCCTTTTTGTTTATTCTAAGAAAAGTGAGGCAAAAAGAATGACCAAATTCCAAATAAAACAGCCATCTCATATCCTGGTTAATATTTATTAATTATCAAATCGTCCATTAAACGGACGCCATGCTCGGTGGTTCTAACAAAGACAATACTGAACACTGCTAGGAAATTACATAAGACAAATTAAGCAATGTTGGAAATATATCAAAATATGGACGACTGACGCCCTCTATACATGGAAAATACAACTAATTTCCGCTACAAAAAGTTCAATGTAATTGCAATTACAGTGGAGACAACAATCGCGTTGCCAGGCAAGGTGAAATGAAGGAAGCAAAAAGTTTGTGTAGAATTAAACGGGAAGAATATTTCATTTAATACGGGTGTGCACTTTTTTCTTTAAATTAACATATAGATTGTGTTGTTGTGTTGATGCCTTCCGGACGGAGTATTCCAGACAAAGTCCATATAGGTTTGTGGGTTGAAAGGTGCAGTTTCCGATTTACAATGGTATCACAAGGGTTAGAGTTCGATTTAGCCTGGTGCCACCTCAATTTTGATCAAGCATTCACAGAATCGATATGTTTGGGGTTCGTACATTCTCCCTCATAGAAGGACCTCATAGGAGGACTTTCCGGTCTATGTATTTAAAGTTCCCTTAGCTGGCTTAGACTCAAAGTTATCTAATGGAGTTCGTTGGGATTCGAACCGAGCGTTCCCAGTTCCAATCTTCAATTACCACTAGGTCCAAATACAGATTATGGCATGAGTCATAACTGCGAGCGTATAATTTATTAGATTCTATGTAATTATGTTAACCTAAATGGATTTAGTTTGTAACGTCAACTTCTTAACTAGAAATTGTTCATGTATCTTCATGAAATATTAATATATTGTTAAGAAGTGCTGCTTTATTTGCCTAACCTGTTGCTGTATTGATTAAAGCCATAATTTCATCTCTATGGTTATACCTTGCATTTATTCCTCATTCTTAGTCACAGAAAGTAGAGTTTGAGAATGTCGTATTTTTAGCCATAACCTGGCTCATTGTGTTTTGTTGGTTCGCTATACTCCGTTCCCTCTACCACATCTGCAGGAAAACGTTTGAAAAGCTATCCTCTAACTCAGGAAGATTGTATTGAATCATCTTCATAACATGTTTATAAGGCATGTAGATCTCACATTTAATCAGTTCTGTAAAGTAAACTCAAACAATTGCTAGTAAAAATATTGCAGGTTGGCGAAGAAAGGATTTCATTTCTCGTGCCTGCAACTACGCACGAGGCATAAATGAAATAATAAAAGTATAAGAGGCATAAATGAAATAATAAAAGTTGTCAAGAATTAAAACTTTTTGGGGAGTTAAAGAGCCTGTATTTTTTAAAGTACAAAATATGACCTTAAACCAACTTTTCGGCGTTTTTCAGATTTTTCTTAAAATTGATTTCTTATAGTTTATTAATTGTTTGGTTGTTTGATAGCAATAAGATCAACTTTTGCTACACATGGGCTGATTAGACCGGGATCTACAATTTAAAAGCGATTCCGTAGGGCTAAAAACGTTCATGCAAACTCTATAACTTGAATCTACAAGCTCTAGGACCGAATGCTAGATTCTTATGATTTGGATAAAACAAAGATATTTCTTATAAATTAAAGCCCTTACATTCAATGCAATAAATATCGTTGATGTCTTCTACAGAGGTTCTTGATTTTCCATCAAAATGCAGCAGCATATTACAGTGAAGAATTAAGCATTACATTTTTTCTCCAAAAAATTCACTTCTATATAAATCCTCCCAGTTTAGAGAACAAATCCTCCATCCGCTGCAAACCCCTAAAAATTGTTTTTAATTAAGATTACATTATTTTAGAAATAACAATAAAAGTATTAAACAATAAAAGTATTAAGCAATAAAAGTATTTATTTCAAAATAACTCTGGTTTAAATCCTGTGTTTCCATTTTAACGATAATTCCGTTACCCAATATAAACCACTTAAAATAGGTCCCCCGAATATAACATTAGCCCCTTTTTTAACAGAGAACAATTAAAATGCCATTAATGTAGAGATATGTAACAATAATCAAATAATGACACATCTAATCCCTCGTGGAATTTCGATGCTTAAGCCTTTTAGTTGCATAAAACCTATTAATGCTTATGGCCCACTGCACCGGTTTTGTTGAGCCAATTATAATACTCGAGAAAAAATAAATTGAAACGCAGTATGTTCTAAAACGCTATAGCAACGGTAGCTATATATCCATGGCGACTTTGTAGTGAATTTAAGTTGACTTTGTATCATAGAAAATTTATAGATTAAAAATCTAGCATTCAAAACATTGTTAAAATTGTTTCACTTTAGAAACTAATCTATGTTACAATTTTCAAACAAAGCCTGGAGTTGTAAGTAATTATGAGTTTTATGATGTAAAAGCATATAATTATTTTTTTCAGTGTATTAGAAACGTTAGAACGTTCTTCTTCATTGCGCCTTGTCAATTAGTGTGAGGCTAAATTTCTATTTCGGTCGCTTGATAAACCGGGTACTGAAATTACATAATTCACCAGCATAAAGGTAAAAATAGATTTCGAATAAATTAAGATGCATACTAAACGCTTCTAGGTATTCGGACCCGAACATACATGCCCCTGGAGTACCCTATTTTCCGCAACTCCTTCCAAATTCTTCGACTATTCAACATTCCTGTTCTTATCAGCAATGGCTCACAGTCAGCATTTTGTTGGTCTTGAGATGCAGGCGCCCTGGTGTTTGTTCTAGTGTGTGAGAAGTTTCTGATTACTGCAGCTCTACACTGGCCGATGAGTGTTTCACCCGGAAGCAGAACTTCCTGGTGGTCTTATGTCGGACCTCATCCAGTGCAATGGAATGGTTCTAGTTACAGACGATTCTCGGCTGCCGCTTCTTTATACTCTCACACAATAACCGAAACCGAAAAAAATGCAATTTGCAACACAAAAAAAATATTGTTTATTTGTGGAGAGAAAACCGCCAAAAAACAAACGACGATTAAGTACTTTTATTTGAATCAAAATTCCTGTGTATCTACGTGTATTTCTTTTTTTATTATTATTATCTTGGATTTCAGTACAACTTTGTAATTTTATCTTCAGTTACACTACGAGTATGTATGCATTTATGTATGTGAGTAAATATATTTTAGGGATATCAAACTTTAAGGTATGTTATTACTTTTTTGTATGTTCCCGCATCTATCGTTTTCCCGCATCCATCGTTTAGTTCAGTCGGTCCCTTCGAAAACGATAGATCGAGATTACACTATATATATATATATATATATATATATATATATATATATATATATATTGTGCTTTAGTGAATAAAGATACACTATGCTTTCTCCAATAGTAATCAAATATTCAAAACATTAGCAAATTAACAGTTCTGTACACTAGAAAACAAATACTAAAAAGTCTTAGTTTAGATTGTTTTCAATAGAAATAATTCATTCAGTATTAATTTTAAAAATTGTAATGTTATAGCAGTGAAACTGTTACGAAAGCTTATAATTCCGCATTTAAAAAAGTTATCGTTTTGTTAAAGCAAAAATAATGATATAAAATCACTTAAACAGGTTGAGAGTTACATAAATTTTACTCCCTGACCAAACAAAAAAATACTTCAAAACAAACTATAACAATTCAAACATATATCTATATATATTAAACAGTTCCGTAACTGACTCATTCATTCACTGACTGACTGACATACAACGCACAGACCAAACCGCTGGACCTAAAGGGCTGAAATTTTGCATGGCGATTCTTCTAATAGTGTAGGGGTGCACTAAGAAAGATATTTCAAAAATTCTTCTTAGATTTTTTTAAATTAAATTTTTAAGCTGTTTTTTAAACTTTTTTTACTTTTGCATTTAAAATAATACATTGAGGGTTATAAAATTTATATCACGAGAAAGATCATAAATAATTCCTTCAAAATGAAATCTTTTTCGAACCTTTACCTTGATTTTCTGATTTTTAGTGAATTTTTAAAGATTAATATTTAGAATTTAATTTATTAAATGTTGATCACGTGATTTCTTTTTCTGGTACTTTAAATAAATTTATGGCCACGTGCATAACAACTAAATAGACAAAAATGATATTCTTTTTCTTTCTAATGCAGCAGACGATTGGATATTACCCAAAAAAAATAAATATCCCTTACGATTTTTTTATAAATATATATATATATATATATATATATATTGGCATGAATTGCATACATTGACCGTTGTATTTAATTTGAATGTACTCCGTAGCGAAGCGCGGGTTTTCAGCTAGTCTTTTATATAAAAACAAAATACCAAGCAATTTTTTTAAAGTATCAGAATTATATCTCCTCCCTTTTTTAATTAAATTTTTGATGTTGAAGCTAAAACAAAAGTAGTATATGTTTTTTCATTACAAATAGTTTTGTAGGCAGTTTCAAAAATTAATTTCGCTGAAAAGAAAATACATCCATCTGTTAATAGATAGAAGAAGAAACGTAAAAGTCCTCTGCCCGACAATAAGGAAACTGCTTATGAGATTTCGCATCCTATAACCCCCTTCCATTGGAAATGGATAAAACGCGCTTTTTTGCATTATTTCCAGGCGTGAAGAGAGCGACATTTTCCAATGATTAAACTCAGCTAAAAAGAAATTTCCCTCACGTAAGCACTTTTTTTTCCCTTTTATCATCTTCAACGAGCGGATCCGTTGTTCGCTTAGCTGATATTGACTTCCAAGACACTCTGGATGTCTTAAAGCGATTTCAGACAGTATTCTTCGCAGCTGCTTATAAAGAGGAAGGGGGAACGAGTACTTCAAGGCTCTGATTTTGGAAAATTGCTCCACCCAGGTATTAAAGTCGTTCGCATATTTCATGTACATTTTTTTTCTAAACTTCCATATACATTTTATGATAGAATACTTGAATTCACAAATACATGAATTCCAAACAAGTAAATTCAGTGGGTCTATAAATGTAATGGATTTCAATAATATTTATGCAAAGGACAGCTCGAAGCACACCGTAATATTGAACGTAAAATGCCCCGTTTTGGTATGAAAAAGTACACCATGAATGCTAAATTTGTAAGTTTTGGGATATTCAAATAATTCCATGTAACATACCGAATACATCATGATACAATACATACAATTACTTCAAGGCTCTGATTTTGGAAAATTGCTCCACCCAGGTATTAAAGTCGTTCGCATATTTCATGTACATTTTTTTCTGAACTTCCATATACATTTTTCTGATAGAATACTTGTATTTGCAAATACGTGAATTCCAAACAAGTAAATTCAGTGGGTCTATAAATGTAATGGATTTCAATAATATTTATGCAAAGGACAGCTCGAAGCACACCGTAATGTTGAACGTAAAATGCCCCGTTTTGGTATGAAAAAGTACACCATGAATGCTAAATTTGTAAGTTTTGGGATATTCAAATGATTCCATGTAACATACCGAATACATCATGATACAATACATACAATTACTTCAAGGCTCTGATTTTGGAAAATTGCTCCACCCAGGTATTAAAGTCGTTCGCATATTTCATGTACATTTTTTTCTGAACTTCCATATACATTTTTCTGATAGAATACTTGTATTTGCAAATACGTGAATTCCAAACAAGTAAATTCAGTGGGTCTATAAATGTAATGGATTTCAATAATATTTATGCAAAGGACAGCTCGAAGCACACCGTAATGTTGAACGTAAAATGCCCCGTTTTGGTATGAAAAAGTACACCATGAATGCTAAATTTGTAAGTTTTGGGATATTCAAATGATTCCATGTAACATACCGAATACATCATGATACAATACATACAATTACTTCAAGGCTCTGATTTTGGAAAATTGCTCCACCCAGGTATTAAAGTCGTTCGCATATTTCATGTACATTTTTTTTCTGAACTTCCATATACATTTTTCTGATAGAATACTTGTATTTGCAAATACGTGAATTCCAAACAAGTAAATTCAGTGGGTCTATAAATGTAATGGATTTCAATAATATTTATGCAAAGGACAGCTCAAAGCACACCGTAATGTTGAACGTAAAATGCCCCGTTTTGGTATGAAAAAGTTCACCATGAATGCTAAATTTGTAAGTTTTTGGATATTCAAGTGATTCCATGTAACATACCGAATACATCATGATACAATACATACAATTACTTCAAGGCTCTGATTTTGGAAAATTGCTCCACCCAGGTATTAAAGTCGTTCGCATATTTCATGTACATTTTTTTCTGAACTTCCATATACATTTTTCTGATAGAATACTTGTATTTGCAAATACGTGAATTCCAAACAAGTAAATTCAGTGGGTCTATAAATGTAATGGATTTCAATAATATTTATGCAAAGGACAGCTCAAAGCACACCGTAATGTTGAACGTAAAATGCCCCGTTTTGGTATGAAAAAGTTCACCATGAATGCTAAATTTGTAAGTTTTTGGATATTCAAATGATTCCATGTAACATACCGAATACATCATGATACAATACATACAATTACTTCAAGGCTCTGATTTTGGAAAATTGCTCCACCCAGGTATTAAAGTCGTTCGCATATTTCATGTACATTTTTTTCTGAACTTCCATATACATTTTTCTGATAGAATACTTGTATTTGCAAATACGTGAATTCCAAACAAGTAAATTCAGTGGGTCTATAAATGTAATGGATTTCAATAATATTTATGCAATGGACAGCTCGAAGCACACCGTAATGTTGAACGTAAAATGCCCCGTTTTGGTATGAAAAAGTACACCAGGAATGCTAAATTTGTAAGTTTTGGGATATTCAAATGATTCCATGTAACATACCGAATACATCATGATACAATACATACAATTACTTCAAGGCTCTGATTTTGGAAAATTGCTCCACCCAGGTATTAAAGTCGTTCGCATATTTCATGTACATTTTTTTTCTGAACTTCCATATACATTTTTCTGATAGAATACTTGTATTTGCAAATACGTGAATTCCAAACAAGTAAATTCAGTGGGTCTATAAATGTAATGGATTTCAATAATATTTATGCGAAGGACAGCTCAAAGCACACCGTAATGTTGAACGTAAAATGCCCCGTTTTGGTATGAAAAAGTTCACCATGAATGCTAAATTTGTAAGTTTTTGGATATTCAAATGATTCCATGTAACATACCGAATACATCATGATACAATACATACAATTACTTCAAGGCTCTGATTTTGGAAAATTGCTCCACCCAGGTATTAAAGTCGTTCGCATATTTCATGTACATTTTTTTCTGAACTTCCATATACATTTTTCTGATAGAATACTTGTATTTGCAAATACGTGAATTCCAAACAAGTAAATTCAGTGGGTCTATAAATGTAATGGATTTCAATAATATTTATGCAATGGACAGCTCGAAGCACACCGTAATGTTGAACGTAAAATGCCCCGTTTTGGTATGAAAAAGTACACCAGGAATGCTAAATTTGTAAGTTTTTGGATATTCAAATGATTCCATGTAACATACCGAATACATCATGATACAATACATACAATTACTTCAAGGCTCTGATTTTGGAAAATTGCTCCACCCAGGTATTAAAGTCGTTCGCATATTTCATGTACATTTTTTTTCTGAACTTCCATATACATTTTTCTGATAGAATACTTGTATTTGCAAATACGTGAATTCCAAACAAGTAAATTCAGTGGGTCTATAAATGTAATGGATTTCAATAATATTTATGCGAAGGACAGCTCAAAGCACACCGTAATGTTGAACGTAAAATGCCCCGTTTTGGTATGAAAAAGTTCACCATGAATGCTAAATTTGTAAGTTTTTGGATATTCAAGTGATTCCATGTAACATACCGAATACATCATGATACAATACATACAATTACTTCAAGGCTCTGATTTTGGAAAATTGCTCCACCCAGGTATTAAAGTCGTTCGCATATTTCATGTACATTTTTTTCTGAACTTCCATATACATTTTTCTGATAGAATACTTGTATTTGCAAATACGTGAATTCCAAACAAGTAAATTCAGTGGGTCTATAAATGTAATGGATTTCAATAATATTTATGCAAAGGACAGCTCAAAGCACACCGTAATGTTGAACGTAAAATGCCCCGTTTTGGTATGAAAAAGTTCACCATGAATGCTAAATTTGTAAGTTTTTGGATATTCAAATGATTCCATGTAACATACCGAATACATCATGATACAATACATACAATTACTTCAAGGCTCTGATTTTGGAAAATTGCTCCACCCAGGTATTAAAGTCGTTCGCATATTTCATGTACATTTTTTTCTGAACTTCCATATACATTTTTCTGATAGAATACTTGTATTTGCAAATACGTGAATTCCAAACAAGTAAATTCAGTGGGTCTATAAATGTAATGGATTTCAATAATATTTATGCAAAGGACAGCTCGAAGCACACCGTAATGTTGAACGTAAAATGCCCCGTTTTGGTATGAAAAAGTACACCATGAATGCTAAATTTGTAAGTTTTGGGATATTCAAATGATTCCATGTAACATACCGAATACATCATGATACAATACATACAATTACTTCAAGGCTCTGATTTTGGAAAATTGCTCCACCCAGGTATTAAAGTCGTTCGCATATTTCATGTACATTTTTTTTCTGAACTTCCATATACATTTTTCTGATAGAATACTTGTATTTGCAAATACGTGAATTCCAAACAAGTAAATTCAGTGGGTCTATAAATGTAATGGATTTCAATAATATTTATGCGAAGGACAGCTCAAAGCACACCGTAATGTTGAACGTAAAATGCCCCGTTTTGGTATGAAAAAGTTCACCATGAATGCTAAATTTGTAAGTTTTTGGATATTCAAGTGATTCCATGTAACATACCGAATACATCATGATACAATACATACAATTACTTCAAGGCTCTGATTTTGGAAAATTGCTCCACCCAGGTATTAAAGTCGTTCGCATATTTCATGTACATTTTTTTCTGAACTTCCATATACATTTTTCTGATAGAATACTTGTATTTGCAAATACGTGAATTCCAAACAAGTAAATTCAGTGGGTCTATAAATGTAATGGATTTCAATAATATTTATGCGAAGGACAGCTCAAAGCACACCGTAATGTTGAACGTAAAATGCCCCGTTTTGGTATGAAAAAGTTCACTATGAATGCTAAATTTGTAAGTTTTTGGATATTCAAGTGATTCCATGTAACATACCGAATACATCATGATACAATACATACAATTACTTCAAGGCTCTGATTTTGGAAAATTGCTCCACCCAGGTATTAAAGTCGTTCGCATATTTCATGTACATTTTTTTCTGAACTTCCATATACATTTTTCTGATAGAATACTTGTATTTGCAAATACGTGAATTCCAAACAAGTAAATTCAGTGGGTCTATAAATGTAATGGATTTCAATAATATTTATGCAAAGGACAGCTCAAAGCACACCGTAATGTTGAACGTAAAATGCCCCGTTTTGGTATGAAAAAGTTCACCATGAATGCTAAATTTGTAAGTTTTTGGATATTCAAATGATTCCATGTAACATACCGAATACATCATGATACAATACATACAATTACTTCAAGGCTCTGATTTTGGAAAATTGCTCCACCCAGGTATTAAAGTCGTTCGCATATTTCATGTACATTTTTTTCTGAACTTCCATATACATTTTTCTGATAGAATACTTGTATTTGCAAATACGTGAATTCCAAACAAGTAAATTCAGTGGGTCTATAAATGTAATGGATTTCAATAATATTTATGCAATGGACAGCTCGAAGCACACCGTAATGTTGAACGTAAAATGCCCCGTTTTGGTATGAAAAAGTACACCAGGAATGCTAAATTTGTAAGTTTTGGGATATTCAAATGATTCCATGTAACATACCGAATACATCATGATACAATACATACAATTACTTCAAGGCTCTGATTTTGGAAAATTGCTCCACCCAGGTATTAAAGTCGTTCGCATATTTCATGTACATTTTTTTTCTGAACTTCCATATACATTTTTCTGATAGAATACTTGTATTTGCAAATACGTGAATTCCAAACAAGTAAATTCAGTGGGTCTATAAATGTAATGGATTTCAATAATATTTATGCGAAGGACAGCTCAAAGCACACCGTAATGTTGAACGTAAAATGCCCCGTTTTGGTATGAAAAAGTTCACCATGAATGCTAAATTTGTAAGTTTTTGGATATTCAAATGATTCCATGTAACATACCGAATACATCATGATACAATACATACAATTACTTCAAGGCTCTGATTTTGGAAAATTGCTCCACCCAGGTATTAAAGTCGTTCGCATATTTCATGTACATTTTTTTCTGAACTTCCATATACATTTTTCTGATAGAATACTTGTATTTGCAAATACGTGAATTCCAAACAAGTAAATTCAGTGGGTCTATAAATGTAATGGATTTCAATAATATTTATGCAATGGACAGCTCGAAGCACACCGTAATGTTGAACGTAAAATGCCCCGTTTTGGTATGAAAAAGTACACCAG
The DNA here is from genome assembly GCA_907164885.2 of Dolomedes plantarius. Lineage (NCBI taxonomy): Eukaryota > Metazoa > Arthropoda > Arachnida > Araneae > Dolomedidae > Dolomedes > Dolomedes plantarius. The sequence goes on from OU015498.1 coordinate 42,865,467, forward strand.
GAATGCTAAATTTGTAAGTTTTGGGATATTCAAATGATTCCATGTAACATACCGAATACATCATGATACAATACATACAATTACTTCAAGGCTCTGATTTTGGAAAATTGCTCCACCCAGGTATTAAAGTCGTTCGCATATTTCATGTACATTTTTTTTCTGAACTTCCATATACATTTTTCTGATAGAATACTTGTATTTGCAAATACGTGAATTCCAAACAAGTAAATTCAGTGGGTCTATAAATGTAATGGATTTCAATAATATTTATGCAAAGGACAGCTCAAAGCACACCGTAATGTTGAACGTAAAATGCCCCGTTTTGGTATGAAAAAGTTCACCATGAATGCTAAATTTGTAAGTTTTTGGATATTCAAGTGATTCCATGTAACATACCGAATACATCATGATACAATACATACAATTACTTCAAGGCTCTGATTTTGGAAAATTGCTCCACCCAGGTATTAAAGTCGTTCGCATATTTCATGTACATTTTTTTCTGAACTTCCATATACATTTTTCTGATAGAATACTTGTATTTGCAAATACGTGAATTCCAAACAAGTAAATTCAGTGGGTCTATAAATGTAATGGATTTCAATAATATTTATGCAAAGGACAGCTCGAAGCACACCGTAATGTTGAACGTAAAATGCCCCGTTTTGGTATGAAAAAGTACACCATGAATGCTAAATTTGTAAGTTTTGGGATATTCAAATGATTCCATGTAACATACCGAATACATCATGATACAATACATACAATTACTTCAAGGCTCTGATTTTGGAAAATTGCTCCACCCAGGTATTAAAGTCGTTCGCATATTTCATGTACATTTTTTTTCTGAACTTCCATATACATTTTTCTGATAGAATACTTGTATTTGCAAATACGTGAATTCCAAACAAGTAAATTCAGTGGGTCTATAAATGTAATGGATTTCAATAATATTTATGCGAAGGACAGCTCAAAGCACACCGTAATGTTGAACGTAAAATGCCCCGTTTTGGTATGAAAAAGTTCACCATGAATGCTAAATTTGTAAGTTTTTGGATATTCAAGTGATTCCATGTAACATACCGAATACATCATGATACAATACATACAATTACTTCAAGGCTCTGATTTTGGAAAATTGCTCCACCCAGGTATTAAAGTCGTTCGCATATTTCATGTACATTTTTTTCTGAACTTCCATATACATTTTTCTGATAGAATACTTGTATTTGCAAATACGTGAATTCCAAACAAGTAAATTCAGTGGGTCTATAAATGTAATGGATTTCAATAATATTTATGCAAAGGACAGCTCAAAGCACACCGTAATGTTGAACGTAAAATGCCCCGTTTTGGTATGAAAAAGTTCACCATGAATGCTAAATTTGTAAGTTTTTGGATATTCAAATGATTCCATGTAACATACCGAATACATCATGATACAATACATACAATTACTTCAAGGCTCTGATTTTGGAAAATTGCTCCACCCAGGTATTAAAGTCGTTCGCATATTTCATGTACATTTTTTTCTGAACTTCCATATACATTTTTCTGATAGAATACTTGTATTTGCAAATACGTGAATTCCAAACAAGTAAATTCAGTGGGTCTATAAATGTAATGGATTTCAATAATATTTATGCAATGGACAGCTCGAAGCACACCGTAATGTTGAACGTAAAATGCCCCGTTTTGGTATGAAAAAGTACACCAGGAATGCTAAATTTGTAAGTTTTGGGATATTCAAATGATTCCATGTAACATACCGAATACATCATGATACAATACATACAATTACTTCAAGGCTCTGATTTTGGAAAATTGCTCCACCCAGGTATTAAAGTCGTTCGCATATTTCATGTACATTTTTTTTCTGAACTTCCATATACATTTTTCTGATAGAATACTTGTATTTGCAAATACGTGAATTCCAAACAAGTAAATTCAGTGGGTCTATAAATGTAATGGATTTCAATAATATTTATGCGAAGGACAGCTCGAAGCACACCGTAATGTTGAACGTAAAATGCCCCGTTTTGGTATGAAAAAGTTCACTATGAATGCTAAATTTGTAAGTTTTTGGATATTCAAGTGATTCCATGTAACATACCGAATACATCATGATACAATACATACAATTACTTCAAGGCTCTGATTTTGGAAAATTGCTCCACCCAGGTATTAAAGTCGTTCGCATATTTCATGTACATTTTTTTCTGAACTTCCATATACATTTTTCTGATAGAATACTTGTATTTGCAAATACGTGAATTCCAAACAAGTAAATTCAGTGGGTCTATAAATGTAATGGATTTCAATAATATTTATGCAAAGGACAGCTCGAAGCACACCGTAATGTTGAACGTAAAATGCCCCGTTTTGGTATGAAAAAGTACACCATGAATGCTAAATTTGTAAGTTTTGGGATATTCAAATGATTCCATGTAACATACCGAATACATCATGATACAATACATACAATTACTTCAAGGCTCTGATTTTGGAAAATTGCTCCACCCAGGTATTAAAGTCGTTCGCATATTTCATGTACATTTTTTTTCTGAACTTCCATATACATTTTTCTGATAGAATACTTGTATTTGCAAATACGTGAATTCCAAACAAGTAAATTCAGTGGGTCTATAAATGTAATGGATTTCAATAATATTTATGCGAAGGACAGCTCAAAGCACACCGTAATGTTGAACGTAAAATGCCCCGTTTTGGTATGAAAAAGTTCACTATGAATGCTAAATTTGTAAGTTTTTGGATATTCAAGTGATTCCATGTAACATACCGAATACATCATGATACAATACATACAATTACTTCAAGGCTCTGATTTTGGAAAATTGCTCCACCCAGGTATTAAAGTCGTTCGCATATTTCATGTACATTTTTTTCTGAACTTCCATATACATTTTTCTGATAGAATACTTGTATTTGCAAATACGTGAATTCCAAACAAGTAAATTCAGTGGGTCTATAAATGTAATAGATTTCAATAATATTTATGCAAAGGACAGCTCAAAGCACACCGTAATGTTGAACGTAAAATGCCCCGTTTTGGTATGAAAAAGTTCACCATGAATGCTAAATTTGTAAGTTTTTGGATATTCAAATGATTCCATGTAACATACCGAATACATCATGATACAATACATACAATTACTTCAAGGCTCTGATTTTGGAAAATTGCTCCACCCAGGTATTAAAGTCGTTCGCATATTTCATGTACATTTTTTTTCTAAACTTCCATATACATTTTCTGATAGAATACTTGAATTCACAAATACATGAATTCCAAACAAGTAAATTCAGTGGGTCTATAAATGTAATGGATTTCAATAATATTTATGCAAAGGACAGCTCGAAGCACACCGTAATGTTGAACGTAAAATGCCCCGTTTTGGTATGAAAGAGTACACCATGAATGCTAAATTTGTAAGTTTTGGGATATTCAAATGATTCCATGTAACATACCGAATACATCATGATACAATACATACAATTACTTCAAGGCTCTGATTTTGGAAAATTGCTCCACCCAGGTATTAAAGTCGTTCGCATATTTCATGTACATTTTTTTTCTGAACTTCCATATACATTTTTCTGATAGAACACTTGTATTTGCAAATACGTGAATTCCAAACAAGTAAATTCAGTGGGTCTATAAATGTAATGGATTTCAATAATATTTATGCGAAGGACAGCTCGAAGCACACCGTGATGTTGAAAGTAAAATGCCCCGTTGTGGTATGAAACGGAACATCATGAATGCTAAATTTGTAAGTTTTGGGATATTCAAATGATTCCATGTAACATACCGAATACATCATAATACAATACCTACAATTAGTAGTAGGGAGTATACAATCAGTAGTAATTGGAGTATACATACAATTTTACTCCTCTACCGGTTACAAGTCTGATTACACCTTGATACTAATGTGTTAATTCCCCAATTCTTACTTGTTTTTTAATTAAACACAATAATATTGTATTTTACAAATGACTGAACATATAAATTAATTTAACAAATTTAACATTATAAATTTCTCAGCGTAAATTCATAAATGTTTTATTTGCAAGTTTGATGTTATACAAATGCTTTAATAAAACATACTCAAGACATTATTACTGAACATCTAACTATAGATATATGTATAGTATATATATATATATATATATATATATACAGAGAGAGAGAGAGAGAGAGAGTTTTTTTCACTCCTCTACCGATAAAGAACGTAATTATAATTTTATAATAATGTCCTGATTCCTCATCGTTAGCTTGATTTTCAATCAATAACGATAATGTTGTAATTTTCATATGATTGACCATATTAATAAATCTGAGTGGTCATTATATCTGTGTTTGCAGTGTAAAGAGTGTCAAATCCAAAATCATAGTTTTGAGAAAAGCAGGACTGAAAAAGAACGGCTTTTATTAAGTCAGTTTTTTTAAGTTTATTTTTTTATTTTTTTTAAAAGAGTTTTTCCAATTTTATTTTTGTTGAATAAAGAGTGTTAAGCCCTTGATTGGGACATAGCCCCTTTAACATTCACATATTTGTGTTTTGTTTGACTTATCCCAAAATTTCCCCGATGAATAAAAATTATTTAGGAGTGAAATTGGACATAGCTTTCTGTACCCTGCAGTAGCCCTTGATTTTTCAAACATGCCTGGTTTGATAACTAATTTTAGCCCATTTGGACTTAACATCCTTTCCACAGCAAATACACATACATTTTAATGTATTTGAATATATAAATGCTTTTAAAAGCATACCACTCCTCTATATTCAGGGGGGGGGGGGGTTACTGGCATAGGGCTGAAGTCTGAAAACCCCACGATATATTTAGGCCCCCACAAATTGACATATCACATGGAGAAAAAGAAAAATTATGCTGTGGAATATACGAATACAGTCATGTTAGTCAACAGTTCTGTGCTCAGGTGGCAAAATTTTATAAGAAATTTACGTAACAGCAATTCTAAGATTCAAGATGTTATGAAAAATCAGTAACTTGTTTTACTTGATCAAACGGGGTGCCAGAGTTCCAGAAAATGTTTGGATATTTTTTGCAGTAGTTACAATAAATAGAAAATATCGGCGAACGAAAATGCGGAATGTGAAAAGCGGAATTTTTTTAAGAAAAGTTTCTTATAACATTTTACCATCTGAGCACAGAGTTAATATACAGAGTAATTTCGATTAGGATTCGCTTACCATCACCTCACTTGTCACCTGTGTCATGCTAAGAGACCTATGTTAAGGTCCAAACCTATTCCCATGGCTACTGGGCACGCTGTAAATGTGTACCAATAGAGATATTTTTTCCTAAATAACATCTTATTACATTATCTAACATGTAAAGTAACACAGATATTCCCACATACGCTTAGATTGCGACACTAAGGAAAGCGGTTTGCATGGAGTATGAGTTGCATTAGATTTACATTACTTAATTAGAATCATAAATAGGATCCGAGGTAACGTAGTGGTAGCGTGTTGGAATTGAAACTGGGGTAGGGGGCTCTCTTTGAATCCCGACAACAGCTTTTAAATACATTTCTGTCTTATCTTTACATTCAACATGTGGTGAATGTGAACATGTCGAAACTGCAAACTCTGTATTTATTTGCATGAATATTTAAAGCCGCAAATTAAATAGGCATGGACTATCTAATCTCAATCATAAAGAAGTCAGTTATGTGATATGAGTATTGAGAATCCTGGATATAAGTTTGATGTTATAACGTACGCAGTTATACTATGTTATACGCAGGTCATGTTTGCGTAGTATAGCATTACCTGCATTCGTATAACGTTAAGTATTTACTTCTATATTCAAGTTTGAACCTAAATGTACGTAAAGTGAATTTTGAGCGAGAAATGCTTTATGCTTGTACTCAGTTGCGTTTTCTCTTTCTCTGATTACATAGCATATTTCTTTCCATCGAAAGAAAATTCAATATTTTTTTCAGTTATAAAATATATTTATACTCTGTATTTATTTTCATGAATACTTAAAATTGCAAAGAGAAATAGACATGGATAATCTAATCTCAATCATAAAGAAGTCAATTATGTAATTGGAAAATTGGGAATCCTGGTTGCGTAGTACACGAGTGTGACTGATTATAGTCTAAAATAAAAAGGGTGGAGATCACTTTTGCACTCGGAAAAATACACTGATTTTACTACCAAGCTTAATGTGTTGTAAAAAAGTTAATTTGTAATTAATTTAAACCAATATTTTAATGTGAATTGTACAAAGATTTATCCATCAGAAAACAAAAGCAGAATTGTTGGGAGATTATTAGAAATATTTTATGTAAAATAATAATTAATGTTTTATGAATAATGAATCTTAGGTCAATGCATTGCGCACAGATTTTTTAAAAAACTGTAAGAGATATATTAAATTATTTTTATATATTCTATCTATAGGTTATTCTTTAATCTAAACCTAAAATAATTACCATATTTCACATAAAAATATTTTTTTAGACAAATGTATGTGTAATGTACAAAAAATATAAAATTTTTTTACGAAGAATTGCTGTAAAAAATTAGTAATATGAACTTACCTAAATTTAGGTAGAAATTGTATAAATAGACGAGATATACATATATACAAAAGTTTAGCAATTTGTAGCCATTAGTTTTGAATAAATAGTGCTCACAAGTTTGAAAATAACAGTTTTTTTGAAAAATCTAAAAAAAGTTTAAAGTTTCCATAAATTACTTTATTATTATCTTCATACATTTGGCCATAAAATCAATTCTAATTGTAGTATCCACTTTATTTTTTTTAAGATTCATTACATTACATTCTTCAAAATTAAATGATAATAAGAAAATAAATTGTGTAGTCTCTTCTAACGAAACTTCCGTGGGTTATTAATGTAGGTTTACTTATCATTGCTTACCTCTTTTGTATGTATATATGTATGTATGTGTTATGTATATATGTACCTATATATATTTACTTACGTATGTATATACATATATGTATGCCAAAATTTTGTTTCTTTTCTGTTTAACTCTTTACTGTTTGCCCAAACAATACGGACTGAGTTTGGCGCGCTTTCAAAATTATATAACTCGCGACGACGGATGGTTTTAGAATCTGAAATGTTGCTTTCCAGAGGACCGTTATGGAGGAACGTAATCCTATGTTAAAATTGAGTTTCTCGAACGTTTTGAAGATGATCACCCCCTCTTAAAGCATTTTGTATTAAAGCATTTCTTTATATTTTGTTCGTCACTCTGTCATTTTTTTCTTGCCTTAATCACATATAGTCTATTATGCTCGGTCATAATTGAGGTGGCATCAAGGGATGGTGTTGGTTCACCTATACGGTGTCACCTTGAAAACAACCAGCGATTCTCGAGGTATTATGTACCAAGTGCCATCTATTGGCAAACAACGTTTACATTACTAATTCAGCAGTTATAAAATATAGTTTTCCAAGTACCTTATTTAAGAGTGGGAATAATAGGAAACGTGTATTCAGAAACATTCCGCATACATACTTTTCTTGGAATATAGTAATATACTTTATAAATTATTTTTAATTTGGAAGACATTTTTATAATTAAAAGATATTTGCTGAAAAACTCTTTCTAAAAATTTCTATGATGAATAAAATATTCATGGAGGAGAAAATCAGAAATTGGAGGGTTGACTGTATAATGTAGAATTTATTCAAAGATTTCAATAAAAATTAGAGCACACTTTTAAAATTTAAAAAAAACTACTGTAGTTAGAAGCTCAGTGCTAATGACTTAATTTATTTATTATAAATTCAAAAGCTCGTTACAAATCCAGATTTTGGAAAATCGATATTCCGTGCATGAGGTGACAGAAAGCAAATTTTATCTTTTCGGAGAAAACATTCATAAAACAAAATTAAAACTTCCAATAGAAATTTCTATAGTAAATAACTAAGTTATACTGAGAAAATCAATAATTTTCTTTTAAAGTTAGCTTAAAAACAAAAAAAAATTAAAATTGAATTATACTAGTCTTTCTGAATATTGTAGTGAGGTGTCTGGAAGTCTGAATTTGTACTACTGTTTATAATAAGTAAGCATCAGAGCTCAGAATTATTTAGGAATTACAAACAGGGGGCCGGAGGTACCCTAGTGATGGCACATCGGCTTTCGGTGCAGAGTGTGGTTGGTTCGAATCCCGACAAGCGCCATTAAGTACCTTCGTGTCTAGGCCAGATATGGGAACGTCAATTCCGTATACCGGAAATCTGCTGAGGTCAGAGAAAGTGGGAAAGGTTACGATCCTCCTAGACGTCGACCTTGGGGAGTGTTCGGTCAAAATTGAGGTGGTACCTAGCTAAGACTTACTTCGACCCTTGTGGGGCTGTCGTAAACCATAGCTGCACTCCTCAGTCCACAAAGCCTATAAATACGTGCTCTAGAACTCTTCCAGCCAGGGGAATCATTAGCAATAGCAACAACTTTAACAGTAACAACAAGATTTTGTTTATTATTCAATTCAACATCCAGTTTGTTATTCAATTGCGAATTACAAACAAGAATCCCCGAGATCCTACAGATTTACAGTTTGCGAAAATGCTAAACGAGGATTAAAATCCATTCTGCTTTTTTTCAGAAATGTTAATGCATGAGAATGAATGAAATTCTAGAGAACTAAAACTCTAGGATAATGACCATTGTCCATAATATAAAAAAACAAACTTCAAACTTAAATTGTATTCAATATATTGTATTATGTGCATTAAAAATATAATATTATAACTAAAATAGACGTAATATCAAGAAATGTAAGATAAAATGATTGACAATCGAAGCTTTTTCGATCTATTATAAAGACTTAATATAATTAGCTATCTTAAATAAAAGTGCTTATTTAATACTATTTGATAACTACTGATTCTAAATAATCACAATATTTTTTTTAATAAGAGAACTTACTTTTTAAAAAATCTGTATTTTTCCTGTAAAACCTTCTCTGTTTTACACAAAAGAATGAAATTTCAGCGATGCAAATATATCTCGCAATCTATTTTACATCACTGACAAAAATGAGATAATGACAAATATAATTACAAGATAAAAAGAACTTTTTATATACCATGTATTTAAATTTTCTGTTGAATCATATAAACTTGACGATTCTGTGTATTAATAAATACTTTTTAAAAATATTCTTGATGAATTAACCAATCAACTTGAAAGAAAATGAAGTTATTTGGAAGTTAACTTGAGTTTAACTTTTCATTCCCATCCCGGTCGATAGATGACTGCACCAGTCTACAAAACAAAATAAACTGAAAATAACTTATAATGAATTCAATCCTGCTTAAAGATGGCTAAAAGTATTTTAAAAATGCATTGTCATTGTGTTCTGAGCTATTCTAAATGTTTTAAATGTCTAGCTAGTCGGGAAGTTAGTTAAAAATCGATTGAAAAAATCGATTGTAAGGGACAAACACACACACAAATACAAACAAACAAGAAAGCAAGTTAATAAAAACATGGTAATGAGATGAACCACGTAGGGCGGTGAATTGCGAAATTTCTCCTGACATACTCCTTTTAAACTCCTTGATAATAAGGACATTTACAGAGCTGGAGTCAAAGTGTCTATGGATCAAGACACAATTAAATTCCCTATATAGGGTCGAAAATTGTTTTTGTCACAGAACGAGGGAGGACAATTTCGGTGTCAACTAAAAGTCTATGTATGGATGGATCCTAAACGGCTACCCACACAGTTGTTTACTATACTTCCCCTATTTGAATAACTCTCAGAAAACAAAGGTTATGGATATATAACAATTCTGTTAAACTGGACTGATTATAACAAAGATGGTATGCTATCGTGCCATGGCAATCCGCAAATCATGTAATCGCTACAAGCACTAAAGTGCCAGCACATAACTACACCATAAAGTGGTATATACGAAATGAGTGGTATATATATATATATATATATATATATATATATATATATATATATATATATATAAATATATATATATATATATATATATATATAAGGGTATAATAAGGTACCACAGAGGAGAAAAAACCGTTAGCGGACCAAAACACACGGAGCGTGGGAATTAGAGGAACGACCACGAGGAATGGTCAAAAACAGGACCGTATATTAATTGAAACAAAGTAAACAAAATTATAAAATTTGGACTAAGATTACTAAACGTTAAAAAAAGAGGTTAGATTTAATTAATAAAAACTGCAACGAAAAATCTTCGTTACAATTACTATAATTTTCCCTTAATTTTACATGATGCAAGGGTTTTGAAGAGGTTATATAAGAGAAATATATTAAATATTTCTTTATATCCAAATGAAACAATGTAACCAAACATTATACAAGAAACCTCAATAGAATACAACTTATTAAATATCAGTCTAAAAAATTAAGATATGAAATTGTTATTCATTGCTGCCGAATTACTTGAATTTTCTAGACGAAAAAGTATTATGCTCAATAATTAAAAGTACTGCATATTAATGTTACATAATGTGTTCTTCCTCATCACTGCTAAACAAAACTAAATGGGGGCGTTTTCTATCTGGCACGATATCCTAATCTTCTGAACTTCCTTCTGCAGCATCTTGTTTCCTATGCTCTACATTTTTCCAAAAGATCTGTCATTTTGAAATTTTTTGAAGTTTCCTGAGAGAACTTTATAAACTTTGTTGAGTGGATTTAGGCATTTGTGACTTCCTCTCTAAACTTTTGCGCTTCTTTTAGTGGAAAGATCTGCATTTATGAAATAGAAACACAACTAAGTATATGCTTTCCTTTATTTTTATTAGGGAAAATTTTTTAATTACAGCATTTCAATCTGAGTTATTGTCCTATAATCGAATTTCACTTTTTAAGGAAAATTTTCTTGATTTCCAAAAGTTTATCACATTTTTCAGTTTCAGTTTCAGTTTCTCCTGTGTTGTTCTTTAAAAGAGTACTTACACATTCTTGTACTTGAAATTTCATAGTACGGGGTATTGTATTAGGAGATACCTCCATATCAGAGACCGTGTTTGAACTAAACTATGTTGCAGCAATGCTGTGTCGTACGAGAGATACCTGCAGTTAAAAAAACTTGGCTTTACCTAACAAAAAAGGTCTTTAATTTATTTTTACTTCAATCCATTCATGCATTTTTAAAAACAATAATGTAGTGGCTTTTAAAATATTACTTTATTATTTTTGATATTTTATAATTGTCCTTTTTCTGATTTAAGCGTATTGTCAAGAAATTCGTATTCTGCTGAATATCCGGGGAACACTTTAAAGAAACTGTAGATATTTCACAAAAATTATGGAAATTAAAAATTAATAATTATAAAATACAATGACTATCTTACCAAGTTGCTCATAAAATGAAAATTACAGACTATAGGGAAAAAAACTGTCCCAAGCAAACAATGGGGAGTTCGACGAGTGTAAAAGAAATTAAAGGTAAAACAGAGAAAAGAAAGAACGATAAAACAATTATAGTTTTGATAAATAATTAATTGTTTTCAACACATGTACGAACATCTGAAATTTTGATTATTTGATCAGCGTGAGTTTCTCATAAACGTTCATGTAGGAAAACGGTTAAAAATGTTCTCACAACAGAATAATCTTTTAATATTTGAAATTTGATATTCGTTAATAATCATTCGCATGGGGTACAATAAATTAAAATTCAGAGCACATTTGATCACTTACCATCACCTATGAATGTCTGGTAAGTTAAACACTAAATGTTCTGACATCTTCATAAGCTAACAAATCCACTATTAATTTAGAGAATATTTTCTAAACCTTAGTTAGAAGATAGATTATCTCATCTTCATACACATTTAGAGTGTAAATATCTCTTAAGAAAGGAAACAGTGGGGGATACCTGCATAGCAATTTGGAGTATTTTTAGTGAGTTGCTGGAAGAACTCAGCGGGGGTGAAAATAAGTGATATATATATATATATATATATATATATATATATATATATATATATATATATATATATATATATATATATATATATATATATATATATATATATATATATGTATATATATATATATATATTATAATTATAAAATTTGGACTAGGATTACTAAAAGTTAATTAGGAGAGATTAGATTTAATTAATAAAAACTGTAACGAAAAATCGTCGTTACAATTACTGTGATTTTTTATTCATTTGACATCATGCAAGGGTTTTGAAGGGGTTATATAAGAGGAATATATTAAATAATTTTTTATATCTAAATGATACAATGTAACCAAACATTATAAAAGAAACCTCAATAAATAAATCTTATTGAATATCAGTCTAAAAAATTAAGACATGAAATGGTTAATTATTACTGCTGAATTATATATATATATATATATATATATATATATATATATATATATATATATATATATATATATATATATATATATATATATATATTATAATTATAAAATTTGGACTAGGATTACTAAAAGTTAATCAGAAGAGATTAGATTTAATTAATAAAAACTGTAACGAAAAATCGTCGTTACAATTACTGTGATTTTTCCTTCATTTGACATCATGCAAGGGTTTTGAAGGGGTTATATAAGAGGAATATATTAAATAATTTTTTATATCTAAATGATACAATGTAACCAAACATTATAAAAGAAACCTTATAATGCAATATATATATATATATATATTGCATTTCAGTGTTATTACTGTTATTTTCCTTTAATTATACATGATGCAAGGGTTTTGAAAGGGTTAAATAAGGGGTTGATAATCCTTATTTCCTTATGTTTAAATTCCCAGCTAAATTGTCAGTAACAGTATCAAGTGCGGTATCATCTGCGAAAATTTAATTGTTTAATAACTAATTCTGTCCTACTGGTCCTAACGGGCTTATTCAGGGAAACCCGTTTTATTAACGTAGACTGTGTAGTCATCTGGTGATTGAGTGATAGGACCATTAGAGAAAAAGACTGATGACCCTAATTTTAGAAAAAAAAAACCCAGCTAATTTAAAGAGAGCCAGACCCGTCCCATCAGTCATTAGCTATTGACTCATCCGTATTCTGTATTTACAGTAACTCGTTCAATTAGGTATAGCGAGCTTAATTGAACGAGAGAATCATAAAGTTATTGAGGGATAGGACAATTGAAGAGACGTAATAGGAACTTAATAGTTTTTCTAACTAGAAATAAGAAAAAATTGAGCTACCGGGAATGTAGAATTTTTAAATAACTATTTCCTCATTATTTTTTGCAATGATGAGGATGGCAACTTTTGTTATTGTAGTCTGAGTTGCCATAAATGACATAAAGTTTGAAAAAAAAATATCTAATCTAAAGCGAAAGAGGAAAAAATGAGAGAAAGTTAGACTCATTATATCCTTAATTAGATCAGGGATTCAGAACCTTTTTACGCTTGCAGTAGTGCCCTTAGGAATGAGATTAGAAACACGGGGTCCCTTTGTTAGAATTTTGGATTTATTCAATTTTCTAAATATTAGATCAAAGCAGAATTATCATCAGGGACATGTCAAATGTAAGTTCAAATAAATACTTAACTCCATTGCTGATTTTAGTTATTTATAGAAAGATGTAAGTAACAAACACCAGAAAAGAGTATATTAATATAGTTTCAATAATTACAAGATAAAAAGAACTTTTTATATACCATGTTTTTAAATTTTCTGTTGAATCATATAAACTTGACAACTCTATGTATTAATAAATACTTTTTAAAATTTTTTTGATGAATTGTTCCATCAACTTGAAAGAAAATGAAGTTAATTGGAAGTTAACTTGCGTTTAGCTTTTCGTTCCCGTCCTGTACGATAAATGGCTGCACCAGTCTAAAAAAAACAAAATTAGCTGAAAATGAATTCAAATCTGCTTAAAGATGACTAAAATTATTAAAATAATGCACTGTCATCGTGTTCTGAGCCATTCTAAAAGTTTCAAATGCCTAGCTAGTCGGGAAGTTAGTTAATAATCGATTGCAAGATTTAAACCGGACAAAGACACACACAAACAAGCAAACAAACAAACAAGAAAGCGAGTTAATAAAAACATGGTAAAAATAGCCATGAGATTCAGGGTGGTATTACATTAGAGGAATACAATAGAAATAACTAATAATAGTTTTGTTTTATTAATGTGAGAATCGCGATTGGTGCTTAGAGAACAAACGTTTGAAGAACAATTTTTTGGTTGGGAATCACTGAGCCTTTAAGTGCCTAATGAGTGCTGAGAAATGACTGCTGAAGTCTCATTTGTAATTTCATCTCTTGGCAGCAAAAATAAACTGGGGGTGTGCCAGTTTTAAAATACGATGGAAATGACTTGTATGAACGGGAAAGTGAGGCTAACTCCATTTTTTTAAAAGTGGAGTTGGCCCACTATTCAAATAAGGCCTTCAGATAATCACTCATTCATATTCAATACTTAGGGAACAATGAGTGAATTATCGAATGATTGAGGAAATAACAGTTAAGGAAAAATAATAGCAACCGAACATAGAAAATAAATACTTATTCTAATTAGAAATTAGAAAACAATTAATTCATTTTTTTCCTTTGATTCAGTATTAAATTTTTTAATGTTTTTAGCCATTTATCTGTGTTATTAGCCATTAACTCATACAAATCCCAGGAAACATATTTCTATCACGTACTCTGAGTAGTCCTGGTTTAATTGAGGATATAGCTCATCAAACTGATAGAAAAGCTATTTAAAACTTTAAAAACGAATATTTACATCAAATAAAATAAACCTAACCAAGTACCAGATTCGTCACGGCGTTTAGTAAATATCATCTCACTAATTTGTAAAAAAATTCGATTTCCAAATAAATGGGTATATAATGCGTCTATGCATATTGAAAAATGCTAATTATTAAACTTTATAAAATGCAATTTTTAAAATTTTCCGCGTAGAAATTTATGGTTGTCGTAAGATGTGACAGTTTCAGGTTACCCCAGGCACCCCTTTTAAGAATATATATATATATATATATATATATATATATATATATATATATCCACCGTGCGTTTCCTTACAAAATCAAAAAACAGTTATATAGCAATATGGACAGCTTACAGTAAATATTGCAAGTATTCACTAAGTTTCATGCAATTTTTCAGAAAATTCGAGTAACATTATTTTATAGAAATTTTGAATACAGAAATAAAAATCTTAGTAGTGCCTTTAATGCTGTGACTTATAAATGTGCGTAAAATTGATTCAGTAAGATATTCAGTTTTTAAATTAATTCACTATTTAAAGAGCAACAAAATTCATTATTTCTGGTGCTCTTTAAACAAAAATGCATTTCAATGGTCGAATAAAATAACTACTTGTACATTGCTTTAATCCCGTAAACAATGTTCCAATTCAAAAAGAGGTTTTCATTTCAAGTATATCTATTATCTTAATTATTAAGAATAATTATTATTTAAATTGAAACTGGTAAAATAAGAGAGCTCTTTCGCTGCTAAAAGTGATAACATTTCAAAAATATCGAAGACACGCTTAACGTCTCAAAAGTACCGGCAAAATCTTCTATTTTTGAAAAAAAAAAAAATTTTCTGGGAAAATCATGTCACATGCAAACTTGAAGGTGCAAGTATTCCTTTTATACTTACAATACATTTCAGAGACATTTTATTTTCCCCCTATTTTTTTTGCATACGTCACAGAAAATAGTAATTATGCCGACAGGGCTTATGGCGAGCATTCGAGTACTTGAGAACCAAGGCTATTTATAGCTGACAATGAATGTATGTTGTTTCTACTAAGGTATCTGCGTACCTTAAAATGTCTGTTTTGGTTCAAAATTTTGAATTTTTGCTTTATTGCTCCATTCCAAAGGCCAGTCATTTAGGTTTCTAAAACTGCTTTACTTTTATTCGTCTGATGATTGGATGAAAATTAATGGCCCATTCAAAAAATTGAAAGAGATATTAAAGAACGGACTAAGCATCTTCAAACGCATTTTCTAGAAAGCTCATTTTTCAGTTGCTTTTGTAAACGAAAAAGCAAAGTGTTTAAAAATTTGAAATATATTTCAATGACATTTTGTAATAGTATTTTACATATTAATAACTATGTTTTGACCTAAAAGCTGAGCTATATATGTTAATACTAGCTGAAAACTCGTACTTCGCTACGGAGTACATTCAAATTAAATACAACGGTCAATGTATGCAATTAATGTCAAAAATATGTTTTAATATATTTATGATAAATACAACGATCAATGTATGCAATTGATGTAAAAAAAACAAAAAAAAATATATTTATAAAAAAATCGGGAGGAATATTTTTATAGACAAAATAATGTAGAAGAAAATATTCAAATTAAATCTAATAGAACATACTAAAGAATACAGCACAGTTAATATAGTAAAGTTGAGGAACATATCTTTTACTGTTTTTTAATATTTTTTTAGATAATTTACAATCGTCAACCGCATTAGCAAGAAAGAAAATATTTTTTAGGTCTTTATCGTTGCAATGAACGTGGCGATAAATTAATTTCTAGTACCAAAAAAAGAAATCACGTGATCAGCATTTAATAAATTAAATTCTAAAAATTAATACTTTAAACTTCACCAAAATTCAGAAAATTTAGGTAAAGATTCGTAAAAGGATTCATTTTAAAGAAATTTTTCGGATCTTACTCTTGCTGTAAATTTTATAACATTCAGACTAATATTATAAATGCAGACTTTAAAAAATATTACAAAAAGATTAAAAATTCAATTTTTAAAAATTTAATAAGAATTTTTCAAAAATCTATCTTAGTGCACCCCTACACTATAAGAAGAATCACCATGCAAAATTTTAACTCTTTAGGTCTAGTGGTTTGGTCTGTGCGTTGTATGTCAGTCAGTCAATCAGTCAGTTACGAATATGTTTTATATACATACTACTTGAAAACCCGCACTTCGCTAAGGAGTACATTCAAATTAAATACAATGGTCAATATATGCAATTAATGCCAACAAAATATGTAAATATATATTTATACTACATACGACGATCAAAGTATACAATAGATGTAATATATATATATATATATATATATATATATATATATATATATATATATATTTAAAAAAAAATCGTAAGTGATATTTTTATAGACAAAATAATGTTGAAGAAAATATTCAAATTAAATGTAATAGGACATACTAAAGAATATAGTGCAGTTAATATAGTGCAGTTTGAGGAACATAATATCTTTCATTGTATTTTAATATTTTTGGGGTAATGTCCAATCGTCTGCCGCATTAGCAAGAAAAAAAATTTTTTTGTCTATTTAGTTGTTACGTACGTGACGATAAATTTATTTAAAGGACCAGAAAAAGAAATCACGTGATCAGAATTTAATAAATTAAATTCTAAAAATTAATCTTCAAAAATTCACCAAAAATCAGAAAACGGAGGTAAAGATTCGAAAATGTTCTCATTTGAAAGGAATTTTTATGATCTTTCTGATAAATTTTATAACCCTCAAATTATTTTAAATGCAAACTTTAAAAAAGTTATAAAAACAGCTTAAAAATTTAATTTAAAAAAATCTAAGAAGAATTTTTCAAAAATCTTTCTTAGTGCACCCCTACACTATAAGAAGAATCGCCATGCAAAATTTCAGCCCTTTAGGTCCAGCCGTTTGGTCTGTGCGTTGTATGTCAGTCAGTCAGTCCGTGAGTCAGTCAGTTACGGAACTGTTTTATATATGTATAGATAATCATTCTATACGTTATAAAAAAGATTATTTTAAAGAAGTGCTTTTAATGTTTTGTTATATATTTCAGGATTATGGGAAATATTTTAAAACCTTTGCTTTAGAACACAGGTAAGTGTCACAGTAGTATATAGTACTAGGTGTCCCGTGTGAAACTTTCACATGCGATCTTTTTTTTTTTTTCCTTCAACTTTCACATCCTTTATTTTGATTACCCTTTAACTATAAGACAGATTAGTTTTCCCTTGATAGATTGGTAGAATTTTGTCATATGCAATTCAAATGTGTACATATAATTGAATAAATAAAATTAAATTCTCAAAAGGCATACCCTACACTCTCCCTTTCTCCAGACTTTTAACCAGTGAAAATATCTGAGAGAGAGAGTATACCGTAACAAACCTCGAACCACCCAGCAATTAAATACCGACGTCCGTGAAGAAAATCAAGGAATAGGCCAATACTATCGGTGTTGGAACACTCCTTAGAGAGATCCCGCCACTGTCAGGAACAAAATGGTGGCGAAATTTACAAAATTGGTTGCAAAAAATGATTTCAAATAAGTGTATTTATTGATTATAAAATGATTACAAGATAAAAAGAACTTTTTATAAACCATTTTTTTAAATTTTCTGTTGAATCATATAAACTTTACAATTCTATGTATTAATAAATACTTTGAAAATAATTTTTTGATGAATTATCCCATCAACTTGAAAGAAAATGAAGTTAATTGGAAGATGACTTGCGTTTAACTTTTCGTTCCCGTTCCGGCTGATAGATGGCTGCACCAGTCTACAACACAAAATGAACTGAAAATAACTAAAAGTTAATTCAATTCTGCTTAAAGATGGCTAAAAGTATAAAAAAATGCATTGTCATCGTGTTCTGAGCTATTCTAGCTGTTCAGCGCTGTTCAGCGTGTTCTCAGCTGTATTAAGTTTCAAATGTCTAGCTAGTCGGGATTTGTTAGAAATTGATTGCAAGATTTGTACTAGACAAACACACCATTATACACACACAAAAAAAAACAAGAAAGCGAGTTAATCAAAACATGGAAATAAATGTGAATTTTCAATAAACAAAATAATTTCCTATCTTAAAATGGTCTCGTGACTTTTGGGCCTCACTATAGAAATAGATTTTCTGCTTTCTTTTTCGTACAATTTACCTGTATGTACACATCACCTAAACAGTCTTTTTTATCCTGTTGAATGATTAGATTATTTACGTCCCGAAAGTTGCAATACTTTAGCAAACAGGTCATAACAGATCATATATATATATATATATATATATATATATATATATATATATATATATATATATATATATATATCTAAAGAGAGACAGATAAGGGTTAGTGGTATCCAAATAAACCCTCAGTAAAAGGACTACTTTACTTAAATACTAATACTATATAATTTATAGTAATTAAATACTAATACTTTAATTAAAACTAATCTAAAACTAGGAGTGTTGTACAGATAATTTAATCATCAAAGGTTTGTTATGTACATGATGAAAAAAAATCAGATGTCATTAATTTATTTCATTTGTTTATTTCATTTGCTTATTTCATTTGCCTTATATTTTGCTTATTTAAATGTTTCTTTTTTCATTTAAATGTTTTCTAACAATATTGAAATATGTATGAAGAAACCATCTTAAAGCAGTATATAATTCCATTAACTCCACTAGAAATTTCTAGAATGTTCTAGAAAAAATCATACCAACATTATTATTTATTAACTATTACTTACATAAAATGCATTGAATATTATTGAGCATATTGCACGCTATATCGCGTGGTCCAACGATGCAGAGAGAAAAACACCATAATACAAAGTATTTAGTGTCTGAGTAGTACATGAAATTAGGCAAAGGCATAAATACTAAAGATTTCGGTACTTAAAAGAACTTCTCCTAATACCATATCATAATAGTCATAGAACAGAAATTCTCCTATAAATTATCTTTAATAATTATCATAAAACACGCTTAATGAGGTTTATGCAAATTACGTACTCAACCATACTATATTTTAATGTTAACCAATTGTATGGTTCAGCATTATTTTTGTTCTGTCTTTTTGATCCCATTTTCTCTAGAGCATACCTGCATCTCAATGTTAAAAATTTCACTCTGCCGTTTTCAATAAGTCTTTAATGAATAAGCGTGCCAGGTATTCTTTAGAAAATAGTGCAAATATAAACTTATATGAATATGTAGATAATTAATATGTCTATAATAAATCTGCATATGTATATACATAACAAACAAACACACACACACACACACACACACACACACACACACACATATATATATATATATATATATATATATATATATGAATTGTGGGCCAACTCTTATTTTTTAAAATATGTAGGTAGCCTCACTTTCATGTTCATACAAGTCATTTCTATCTTATTTTAAAACTGGTACACCTCCATCTTATTTCTGCTGCCAACAGAGGGTACCATAAATCACTATTAACAGAAGATATAACATTTACCTTCAATTCATAGTACCGTTACGTATGTGTCTAGAGTAGTTTATGACAGCACTGATGGAAGGCTTCTGTTTAAAAGAAGAAGAATTCACATAAAAGTTGTTAACCTGTTTTGGGTAGAAATGACTCACAAAGTTTTGAAGAAAACAGTTTTTAAATGAATCAAGTAATTTTAAGATAACTAAAACTTACTCTCCACTCGAAAAGCAGTTCTTACATTTATATGAATATCAATATAGTACCATGGTAGTTTGACTAATAAAAGTTTACATTCTGCAATATTGAGGGAACGGTGCGTAGTATTGTGTACATTTTTCTATTCTTCTTATTAGAGCTTATATAATTTATATATATATATATATATATATATATATATATATATATAGATAGATAGATAGATAGATATAGATATATATTAAAATGCATTAATGATGCAAAATGTTGCTACTATTTTCAAAACATAACAAAATGTGACGTAGCTTATAACATCCGTTACTTATTTACTATATCTTGACATGTACATTCGTGATACAAATTTCCTTTTCCTATACATTAGTCAACGTTTAATGTTTTGTTAATTTTGAGGATGTTTAATCCATGATCTCCATGAAATAGGTTCAACGAATATTCACGAACCAATTTCTTCGTGCCTTGAAATTATTTTTCTGTAGATGAAATGAAACCTCATAAGTTTTTTCATATAAACGGTTTTAAGAAAACAAACAATCTTTTTTAAAAAAAGTTAATGCTAAATATAATTATCTGACGCTTTTTAAACATAAAACAAAAAATTCCTCTATATGGTATTATTTATGAAGTTTTGGAAAAACATATTAGAGCATTATAATGTATTACGACCTTATGCCTAACACAACGTATATAAAACCTAATGTATTACAACTTTATATGTATGTTCGGCAATTTAAAATTTGGTACCGTAAAAAAAGTATGACTTCAAATGTTTTAGTAGAGATAAGCTGAATTAATAAAACATACCTTATCCACTTTTATGGTTGTTAATTTAAATATTTTGATTCTTTTAAAAATGAAATCTATAAATATGTTCATTTCAGAAGAATGTAGAGAAAAATGTTTTTTTTTATAATTAGGCCAATTGTGAATTTGATCTTTTCATATTCTCATAGATCTTTACACAGAGGAAATCTAAGCCATGTTATATACTACTATTATAAATCTGGTCTCATCCCTGTGATCTGTGTCTCTTTAAAATAACTAATGCACCCATTAATGAATAGCATTTGAAATAAAAATACATAAATACAGAGGCTGTTCGCATATTTTTTAGACGATTTTGGTAAGCGGTAATAAAAAAGCCTTTGCTGCAAAAGAAATAATTGCAATTGTACTATGTTTTTAAAAGTCAAAATTATCGTCTGCGGCTTGAAAGTTTTATTTTTATTCAAAATGGCGTTTTTAACAAAGCATAGGTTCGAAGGCTACATTTATGCTCTATCCGAAGAGAAATATGCATACGCCGTTATCCAAAAACGATGTGAGAGTCATGGTTTTGTGATATCTAAAGCGTCGATAGGTAATATCGTCAACAAGAAAGGAAAAAAACGTCAAATTGGAGCCTCAAGTGGGACAAAAATTCCAAACAAGTATCCAAGGAAAAAACGGACATCTTTGACTATTGCAAAGGTACGTTGTTTAATGTTAAAAGAAAATCCCCCTAGTCAAAGGACAGTTGCAAAATCATTAAAATGCTCGGTGTCCACTGTAAACAA
Organism: Dolomedes plantarius; assembly: GCA_907164885.2. NCBI lineage: Eukaryota > Metazoa > Arthropoda > Arachnida > Araneae > Dolomedidae > Dolomedes > Dolomedes plantarius. The sequence continues at coordinate 42,887,517 of OU015498.1, forward strand.
AATGATAAACGTTGATTTAAATCTTAAGAAAACGAAAAAACGCAATATGCATCGTCTTCTTCCAAATCACATCGCTGAACGCAGGACACGCTGCAGAATTCTAGATGATAAACACTTATACAAAGAAAAATGGAAAGAAATTGTCACAATAGATGAATCATGGGTGTATTTAAATGATTGCAACAAAAAAAGAGCCATTTATTATGATAAAAGGGGAGAAAAAAATTTAAGTACATGGTCGAAAGAAAGTTTTTCTAAGGGATTCATGATTGTTGCTGGTTTTTCTTATAATGACAAGTTAAAAATAAAGAGAGTGGAAAAAATGTCAAGATTAACTCCAAATACTATCAGGAACATATTTTATCGCCAATTTTTCTGAATGAAATACCATCGCTTTACCCACAGTGCCATCAATCTGTCAGACTCCATCAGGACAAAGCTAGCAGTCACACATCAAAATCCACTGTAAATTTCCTAAAGGAAATTGAACAAAAAACTGGTATCAAGGCCATACCCTTCACTGATATCCCTACTAAATCTCCCGATGTATCACCTATGGATTTTTGTGCTTTCGGACTTTTAAAATCTGCATTATCCAAACGTCGTACCCAAACCCTTACAGGAGTCTGGAAAGCTGTTCAGGAGGAATGGGATAGAATACCTCTTCTGACACTTCAAAAGGCATTATTATCCTGGAAATTGCGGTGTCGAAAGATAGTTCAGAATAAGGGATGTCAAATAGAACATTTAAAACACAAGAATTTTATGTAATTTAGTTTTGTGAATACAATATACATCGTCTAAAAAATGTGTGAACAGCCTCTGTATATCTACCTGAAAGATATCATGTATATTTAGATTTCTCAGGATGGTACCATCAAAAGCATACAGAATTTTGTGGCGTTTAATTTCAGATTTCCAAATGCCACTTTGAATGTCTTTCAAACTCGTAATTACAGATACGACAGTTTAGAAATAGTTTTGAAATAAAAGATTTCTGTAGTGTTAAAGCGCTGCATAGAACGGGAATTTAAAAAGCACAGTTTAAATGTTGTCCAAATATATTCTATACATTGTTAAAACAATATATATCTATATATTTTCATACCACCGTATACCTTAATCAGAAAGCCTGTTATATTTCATGCGATATAGAAGTTGATCTGTAATTTTCATATAATTTTAAAATAACGTTGACAGAAATCAGTACATATTTTTTTTTAGTTTTTGAGGCATTTACAATAAGTGTATAATTTTAAAAACAAGCTAGTCTTATTCACAAATTCATAATTCCTAGAGATTTTTATGTAGCGGTTCTTACAGTTAGTATAAGTGAAATTCTAATATTTTGTGTATCGTCTATTTATTTACATGTCTTCTTTATATGTGTACCAGGCTAGAGTCTTGCTGTGAGCCCCAGTGACATACGACAACAGATAATATGGCTTACAGGAGTCAAAGCTATGAAAAGTTGTAGTGATTTTTTTTCGTGTTTATTTTGTAACAATAGATTTCTACACTCAGGAAAGTCCTTTGATAAATATGAAATAAAAAAAATTGCCCTACAGTATTATGGGGGCACAGGACCTTGAAGCTCGACGAAATTACTATAAATAAGGTCTAATTGTAACCTCAAAATCATAAATAATATTAGAAAAAGAAATTTTCTTTCTTTATACATATGAAGTACATATCTTTAAATATGCCGTATATAATAATGGAAATTATAAATCTATAAATAATTTTAAAATTAGAAGTTTAGAATTTTATATGATTAACTGGTGATTAAAAATCATAAAGTGATGTGCGCATCGCAAAATTGAGATATATCCTTTCAGAAAATAATTAATGGTCAGAGTACACTTGTAATGTATTTACCTGTAATGCAAAACCAAATAAATTGTAATAAATATTATCGAAATTAAAAGTTGAGCATAAAATTGGAAAACTTAAAAAAAATATCAGAATTATTCGCATAATTTTCCCACATAAAAAAAGTATTCCCGAATTGCACAGTTTTCTGGTTTTAATATGTTGAGTACCATGATATATACATATGAGTGTAGTTTTATCAGTTTCCTATTGATAGTTAAAAAGTAATATTGCACAGAAACTCAAATTTATGAATTAATCATATAAAATTCTAAACTACTAACTTGAAAATTATTTATAGATTTATAGTTTCCACTTTTATATATGACATATCTAAAGATATGTACTTTATATGTATAAAGAAAGAAAATTTCTTTTTTTAATATTATTTGAGTTTTTGTAGTTAGACTTAGACCATATTTATAGTCATTTCGTCAAGGTTCAAGTTCCTGTGCCCCCTTATATTCATAGAATTTTTAATTAATTATCAATAACACGATGTTACTCAAGAGACCAGATAATTGAGTACAAAATTATTGACGAAAAAACTGCTCAATGAAAAGACAATGTTGTTTTCGTATCGTTTGGAGAAATTAAATTCTAAAATCCATTATTTATAAGTTCCTCATTAGGTAATTATTTTTTTTAATGTTTAACGTGTTTTGATGTTTTTATAACCACACAAAAATATTTCTTCGCTTTTTTTTAAGTATTCATTAAAATCAAAATTTTTTAGGCAATATAGGGATTAAACCTTGCGTGTAGGTGCGTAATGAATTATTAATCATATGGAATTAACAATTAGGGGTACAGAAATAGTCTCTAGTTAAAAAATATAGTATATTCTTTAATATTTGCTAAGTAATTACATAAACATTGTAATTCCTCCCGAGTCATTAAATTTTACCATTTGTACCCCGAAAATATGCCATTTTGAGCAAAATATATGCGACAACCATTTTGTTAAAGCATAAAGTTGAAAATTTCTCATGAATCTGTTTGTCAATTTGGCATAATAACGAGCAATTAAAAATATGACTGCAACTATTTTAATCACATATTTTCCAATCCAAATGCAAGTTAACTTCCGTAATTATTAATTATTGACTTTAAAAACTTAAGTTTACCCATTAAGTGTTAGTTATTTCTTTGTAAATACCCCGAAAACGTAAATAACCTTTAATTGCTAAGTTTTTTTATGTATTGTAAATTAACGTTACTTTTATAAAGGCAGCGAGCCAGTGATCTTAACATGATTAGTTCAATGCTCGTCGCTGACAAATCCACCTCCGTGTACACTAAAGGCGTATTGGTGCATGTATAATCTGTCGTTGCTGCAATGTCCTCCAAGTTCTCAAATCCACCTCTGGAGATGCTGAGTCAAGTGCACCGGCCTCGATACTTGGCTCAAAATTACGAGACCGGATCGTAGTCAAGTCGGAATCCGACCCTTGTGATACTAACTAAAACTGTAGCCACCCCCTCTGACCAATAGCCTATGTGGACTTCATCTCATGTTGCTGTCGGTCAAGTCGGATAAGCAACCACAATGACAACAACGTTACTTTTTTTTCTAATTTAGAATAACAACTAAATTCATAAATTGCCAAATCATCGTTACTAAATTGCTCGTGTCTGCCCCTTTATGAATTATGTAGTCGCAGTTTTTACAAGTATCCTTTTCCGAGTTTAGCCTAATATTGGTTAACATTTTCTTCTCTGGTTAACTCAATAAAGTTTCATTTCTTTTAACTATCCAATTACCGTTTCATATGTACCTTCCCTACCGAAAAAAAAATGAACAAAGGAAAGAACTGTTCTATAATTATGATTTTTTTTTTCAATTTTTCCATTTTTTTTTAGCAATCTCTTCATATTCTTAAAAAGAGATTAGTTTTTATTGAAATGTAAGCAAGAAACTACATAAGTGAATGAGAAATCCTCCAGAACATATTGGAAATTTTACGACTTAATGCATTCGGGAACATATTGGCCTTTCTCCCGTAAAATCGAAAGGAGAGGGACCTAGCTTCGGGCAGGGAAGTAAACGCCGAATATTTGAGGGAAGTTACGGCAAAAAAGATGGGGCAAATTTCCCCAGCATTTGTATTAATGTTTCGAAAAATTACACAATTTTATTTTAGATATTGCTCGACGAAATTTTGTGCTTAATATAGTCTGTAATTTGAAAAAAAATGATTATATGGAGACCACATTGTCTGTTTGACTCTTTCTGAATAAACCTTAAATATTTTTATTTATAACACGTTACAAAATGAATAAAATATATAAAATTTAATGCACTGTTAAAGTTCGTTTAAACTTTTATTACAGGAAGCATTTTCAAGAAATCTTATCTATTTTATAAATATGAAGCCTGGTACTTTAAATCCTAAATCATTTAACAATGCATAAATACTCTACTTGAAAATGTAGAATATTTATACATTGGTATTTTAGAATTTCACTACAGTCCTTAAAAATGTCAGAAATATGTTTTTAGAGTACAAAGGAAATATTTAAATATATATTTGAGAAAAATATAATACACTTTTCTATCTCGGATTTACTCGTTAATACTCTTTCATAGAATGAAAATACAATTTCTAAAAGAGCGTCAAAAACATTTTCAAGGACTCAAAAATTGCTTTAAAATTACATTTCATATTTACAAAGAATAAAAGAATTTGCATTGAAAAAGACAAGTGTAAATGCCTACTATTCGCAAAATTTTTACCTTCAAATATTGATAAAAATATCTTATTTAAAAGGAATATTTTAAATAATGATTTACTTATGTCGAAAGCGTAATGACTACAAATTTAATTATGTTTCTAACTATTAAGAATTAGAAGAAAAGATATTAAGTGATGCATGGGTTTTGCCCGAAAACGCTAGGGAATTTTTAACTGCATGGGGTTTAGTGGCACTGAGACTTCTGATTTGAGCTTTTTCTAAAAGGCTGCAATCATATATGCTATAAGTCGAAACCAGATACCAGGTTCTGGTGCTTTAGCCTTTCGACCATCATCCGACAAATGGTTTTAGAATGGAGCATTATTTGGAAAAGATATCAGCTTATATTTGTATTTGTTGAAAAGCTTGTATTTGTTGAATAGCATCAGTTATGAAAAAAGGACCGAGTAATATTTAAAAAGTTTCCAATGTGAATAGTTTAAAAACTTCTGTAAGTTAAAATTTAAATGACACTAGTTAACTACCTTAAAGCTGTAAACATTTACAATTTTACTGAGACAGTAAAATATTTATTACTATATAGCAGCTAAAACACCAGAGATATCCCTATGAAACAGTGTGCAATTGTAAAGGCAATTTTTAATTAATGGATTGTACCTTTATGCAATGAATTTCTCTTTCGTTTCACTTGAACTCAATGATTTAAAAAACAGTTTTTAAAAGCATTAGGAATTCACACAGGAGCTAATTAGGCAGTAATTAGAGCTGAGTGATTACTTTATAAGTTAAAGAACAAAATTTCACAGATAAATATAAAAATATAGATTAAAAAGCCTTTCGAAATTCAAAAGAAGTATAATACGAATATATCAAACGGGAATATGACCAATAAAATGTCATATAATTGCATTTCAAATTCTCTTCAGTTAACATGCAGACATGATCAAAATAAGTTTGTAGCTGCAGTGCTTATCGTATTAGTGGTACACAAAAAATGCTATAACAATAACTACTTTTTCAAGCAGTCTCTTTACATTTTTTTTTTCATTTTAAATCAAATGTACTACTCATCTCTTAAAAACCATTATGCACAGTAGGAAATTGGACCTAGACATCTAATGTCTTGATAGATGAACGAGTACTCCAAAGCTCATTTTCTCTTTCTACAAATCTCACACAGTTAGTCTAAAAAGCAAAAAAAAAGGCATTCACTTACAAATTGTGTTTATGGTGTGGGAATCTTTTAATCCCAAGAGAGTCGTGGCCTTTCTGTAAATTTTAATGCAGTAGAAATAAACACGATAACGTAGCACTCGTCTTGTTACATAAGACAAATATATACGGACTTCGGATATAGAAATTGCAGGTTAGAGTTAAGGATTTTAAATTTACTTTGAAATCGAAATAAGGTAAGTGAATTGGAATTATAAAGTTTACTTCTAAAATATAATACACTTTATAGTAATGATTTTCTCCGTAATATACAGAAACGTAAATGTTAATATTGTATAATACATACAATGTTTTGAATCCAATTTAAGTATCAGTGCCTCAAAGAGTTTAAGAGCATATTTCTAAACGGAACTCGATGTACAGAAATAAAAGACTTTTAAGGGTACAAGGGAACTTCAACTTTGCTCTTTTTAATTTTCAATTTTTAACTCCATACGCAAAAAGAGAATAATTAATATTCATTTTCAATGCTTTGAAGACAATTAGAATTTACGAATATGTATTTTGTGCCAGAAGAAGGCTTGATTTTCAAAATATTTTTCAAAAATGGTAACATTTTTCAAATTCTCTATGCGCATTCCATATCATTTAAAAACCTTAAAATTTTTAATATAAGTTTACCGTATAAATATAAACATAACTGTCCACTGAATTTATTTTGGATGAATCAGAAGCCATTAATAATTTTTTATGTTATTATTTTACGTTGTTGTATCTTTTTATTTCATTTCATGGTCTATAAATTTTGAAAATATTTGTGGTTTCAAAGAATAATGCACAGTTTTGTGATAAAACACTTCAATTGACAATTATGAGAAATTTGGAAGAAATCAAGAGGAAGATATGTGGAGCAAATTGAAAAATTCTGGCATTTTTCAAAAAGTATTTGAAAAAAAGGCCTTACACTGCCCCATAATACTTTAAAATTAAATACATTAAAAATTAAAAGTCTCTTGTCCCCTTAAGACTCTATAAAAGCCATTATTTTTTCAATTTTTAAAAGTAAGGAAATTTTAAATAAGGTATTATTAGCTTTCAAATGCAATGTAACTTTTTTAATGAATGTGGCAGTAATTAAAAGAAATTCAAAAGAAAACAATATTTTATAATTTTGAATTGATGTACGTTACGAAGGGATAATTTTGGAAAAATGTACTTTAAACTCTATTTATGAAACCGCTGGGAGTAATACATTTTAGTGGAGTAAGGAAATTTGATTTTTCTAAATGAAAACAATTAACCTAAGGGCGATCATAAAGAAATGGACTACATGTGAAGCTTAATTGTGTCGGATGTTCTAATTTATTTAATAATTTGCTTTGCATTATAATTATAATTTAGCTTTACGATACTTGATATTTAGGATCTCCTCTTAAGTTCTCGTGTGGCTTTGGACCTGATAATTAGTGTTCTATCAATAAGGAGTCAATGAACAGATGAGAAGAATAGAGAATATCCGAAATTTTATTAGATATTTCTTTAGATTTTTCATGAATATTTATTTGGATAAATATTTAGTGACAATATATTGAAATTAAACTTGCTAAAAGTATACACTGTTTTGACTATGGATACACTGTTTTAATTAAAGATAAAGCAACCAATGTTAAAAAATAACCGACAACTTTACGTTTTCACTAAAACTGTTGTAACTGCACAGTGAATTTTCAAATAAGTTTCCTGTGCTAATAAGAACTTTATAAAATGAACATGACTGAATAGCTTCGAACTGATATAGAGTATTGTAACATCAGTTAAGAAATATCACCTGGGTTTTTATATTATTGAAAGAAAAGCGTAGAAGTTAAAAATAGATACGAATTAAAAAGACGCTAATTATAATTCAAACTATATTTTCTTCATTTTCAGTGATTGTTGTTAATATGTAAATTCATATAAATGAAACAAAAGCCTAAACTGAAATTCAAACAATAGAGGAAAGAAAATATGAAAAGGGTCTTTAATCCATGGTTTAGAGCATGAAACTGTTTAGACTCTTAGTTTTTAAAGAAGGTATTCAGAAGTTCGCATATCCATTCTTCTATTGTACTGTTGTACCATTTTATGGGAAAAGTAAGCAAAAGAAGAGAGGATAAATGACAAGATAATTTTTTTCCAACTGACAGTGGTTACTGTATTAATTGAAAAATATAATTTTTTTGTGGATAAACTGATAATTAAGATGAAAAGATCAAGATTCTAAACTGATAAAATGGAAAAGAAACAATATTTAAAGTCTTTCACGTATTTTAATCGATCATCTGATTTTTATTTTTCAGTTTAGTCCTCTTTTAATTAAACTATCTTAATTGCATTTCGAAATTTTTTACTACTCTCTTTAAACTAATTTTATCCATTAATTTTGCATTTATTTTATTTTAATGTTATAAACAATGGCTTATTATGGTTCCAGCATATGTATGCATGCTTTCATGTAAATACTAAATATCAGTGATTAAAATTTAAGCTTATTGACAACTTAATAAGAGAATAAAAAATTTTAAGCTATTTGAAGTGTAAAATTTGAAAACTATGTATGATTATATCTAAGAAGGCAATCAAAGGAGTGAAAAACATGTAATTACAGCAATCATTTCCTTCCTTTAACAAAAATGTGTGAAAGAAAAATAAATTTTTCCTAATTAATGTTTTCTTATCAGTTTCATAAGTATTATTCTATTTTAGGAAATAAATTATGTTTACTCTAAATATACATTTAAAATTATAATTAAAAATTTGTATAAAAGTGTAAATAAATGCGTTAATTAGAATTTAAAATGAATATGCTCACATAAAATTTAGCTTGGATATTCCTCAAATATTTTGACTTGTAGAACTAACTAATACACATTTTGATAAACGGATCATGATATTTAATCATTTATTAATTCAAAATAAGATGTCAACGACAGTTTATATTAATCTACACATCTAATGAAATGTCCTACGGCCCCATACCAGGTTTAATTTCTAAATTACAAATTTCGTTGGTTTTCATTTTGAAATTAGTTTCACCTGATTACTAAAGGAAATCTAAATATAACATACATTTTGTAATGAATTTAATATAAAGCGGAATTTCAATTTTAATTAAAGTCGAACTTGTACTTATGTCAATAATTGATGAACCTACAGATGAAAATTTCGAGTTGTTCGCTGCATAAGCGAGTTTACACTCAAATATAATTTTTTTAAATTTGAATAAATCGTCTACATCAAAACTATATATTATAGCACCTCATATAATAATTTCTATATGATATCTTGTGATTTTTATTACTTCACTTTAATATATGCATTTTAAATGAATATCAAAATTATTCTGTTTTGATAATCTGTTAATCGAACTTTACACCAAATATGCAGTAATAGTGTATAAAAAAATACATTTATCACTTCCATAAAATTTTCTCAGTTAATAACGAAATAGTAGTTACCACTACTGTAAATTATATAACATGTGGTAAGAGCATTCATTGTTCAATAATTTAAAATTAAACATATATACAAGAGAATTTATTATTCAGAAAAAGATTGTATAAATGTTCGCTTTGGAATCAAATGTATTTATTATTTAGTATCTGGTGTATTTGGTATGAAGTAACAATAATTTTGAATTTAAGATTTAATCCTTATTTATGATAATAAAATTATATTATTATGCAGTAATTATTATTTATTATAATTCAGTTTATTGAATAATGATGATATTTACATACGAACGTGTTTCAGAAGATGTAAAGGAAACCGTATATAATATATTATATTTTAGTCTCTGAAAAAGACTATATCATAAGCCGCGATGTTTATTCCATGCCGTCGTTCTGCATATTATTCAGTGATTAAATATTCCATATATAGGCATTTATATTCTTGAAAATATTACATTAAGCATTTACAATTCAGATTTTTAGTTATCATGTAACTATGACTAATTAGTTATTTATAAGTTAACGAATAGTAAATTTTCTGTATTTAGCAGTCCTACAACAGAGAGATCATCAAAGGGTGAATGTTACAGCGAGTTCCATAGGTTTTCGTCTTGCAAAATTCCGTTAAATAATCATTTTTAATTTATTTACATGAGGATGAACATTAAATATTCCAGAAGATCTTCTACAAGTTTTTCAGAAAGCTTTAATTTCTTGTAATTAAAGCTTCCTCAAAACAATATTTCTTATTTTAAAATATTAATATCTCCATTTAACATATTTGTGCAATTTTTGGCTATTCAATCATTTTCTATTCTTAAAAAAATTTAACCTTGAAAACGCACTTAAACTGTTATATAAAAATATTAAGAAATTTTAACTGTTATTAAAAATATTGCTTTTCACTCAGGGGAACTTTTAAATAATGACTCTTTCATTATGCCATACGTAAAGCTGCAAGCCTACTCTGTCGTTTTTGTATCAATGGTTTAAACACTTCCAGCTTTTCATAAAAAATATGAGACCGCTTTAAAAATGCTGCATTAACCAACACAATAGTGTCCATGACATTCAATTTTAATTGGAGCAAGGAGTAAATCAGGCAAAACTCAGAAATGTAATGTATCTAAAAATGCAGGGTGTCCCTAAAAACTTTTACAATTTTAAAAATTTATGCAAAAAAAAAAGTATTTAAGATAAGAACTAGAAATCCAGAGATGTGTTACCTTATATATTTGAGTTTTTTCTGTGTCAAAGAAGTCGAAAAGGTGGCTCTAGTTGGTCCGTGAAAGCGCAAGTTGTGAAATGGCTACTCCATCAATGAAAGGACTATGTGTTGGCTGGTATTTTAAAACGCAATCTGTTACGCAAGTTCAAGAAAATTTGGAAAAGATCCTCCAAGTCGTAACAACATCTCAGCTTGGTATAAAAAGTTTCAGGAAACCGGAAGCGTCCTTGATAATTGTTGCAGTGTTGAAGAACTCGAAAGACGCATAATTGCTGCAATTTCATGTGTTTCGGAGTCCATATCGGAACGAACATAGACTGAGATTAATTACCAAATAGATGTTCTATGTGCCACAAAAATTACACTTATTGAAATTCATTGACTGTACTAAAAAAACCTCGAATATATAAGGTAACACATAGGTGAATAACAAGTTCCTACCTTGTATACTCGTTTTGTATAAATTTTTAAAATGTGTCAAAGTTTTTCAGTCACCCTGCATGTTATCCATCCTAATAAAGTGCAAATAAATGCTTTATCAAGGAAAAACCAATTTAATAAAATTTTTAAAAAGTCTGAATCCACTATGTGACAAAAAGTTTTCGTAACTGAATTGTTTTATAGCCTTGTTGATGAACAAGTATGCACAAACTTTAGGCAAAAATTTCGTTAGGGTAATTTTTAATTGTAAGGTCACGGATATTTTCACATTCTCTTTAGTTCTATTTTTTTGGAATTGACGTGCAGAACTGCTCGTATTCAAATTGATTCGTGTAATAATAAGATTAGTTAAATTTCTCGAACTATCTACACTTTTTAATAAAGCGTAGCAAAATTTATAAATATTGTAGATTAAAAATAAAGTTTTTTAAATGAATTGCTACAAAATAATATATCAGTACCTGAAGCACGTAAAAAACAATGCATTGACGAATGATTTTATCTTAAATGAAATTAAATAGTTCAAGAAAAATGAAAATTTTGTTTAACTAAATCACTGTTATAGTTCATGGAAGAATATAAAAAAAAAAGAAGAAAGATATAAAACAATGACTTTTCTAGCTTTGAAAGAGAACAAAGAGTTAATGCAGATATAAATATGATACAAATATATTCTTTAATGACACATACGTTCTCATAAATATTTCTCGCCTGTTTTATAATACAACTTCGATTTGTGATATTTTATGTGCTCAAAAGAGCTATGGCTTGCATTTTCGTATGCAGTTAGAATAGATAGAGTCTTAACACAAGAAAGACGGGAATTATTTCTTACTAAAAAGGTTAAACGCCGTCATTTTGATGGTTAAAAATAAAATCGAGAATTTAAAATATTTAATTTTTTAAAATCATTAAATACTTTAAATTTTGAGCTATGTCATACTAATATATAATAAATTAGTATATATTTAGATATATTTATATGCAGGTATGCCGAGCTGACAACCTGGTATGGTTTATCCCTAAAATTATATGCATGATTTGAGCAGTCCTTATTTTTCAACACCGATATTTCCGAAAAGCCGATATTTCTGTTATTTGAAGACGAAATGGGGACGAGACGAAAGATAACAAACAATTTTCCGGTATTATTTTAAAGATTTCAGCCCGTTTTCTATATTGCCGTTAAACTGACGGTTTAGAAACAAAGTCTGTCGTCTCGTAGGTATTAGTAGGTATACAACATATTTCTTAGTAGGTATACAACACATTTTCTCCCCTCTTTACTATCAAATATAATTTTATAAATGTTTGTGCATATTTCGCGTAAAATTAGAAAAAGTAAAAAAAAATTCAGAAGCCTGAGGATATAAATACAGAAATAATGCTCAAAAGCAGGTCCGAAACCGTCGAAATGACGGCAGCCATCTTTCTAGTGTTAAATATACACTCGCATAAACATAATACTATGCGTGTTAATACTGATTTATTATCATGAACATTTTGTGGTTTATTGTTTTATTTGAATTGCTTTATACTTTTAAACACAAAAGAAACACATCACATGAAGTTCATTTTTGTAAGCAGCGAGGGGATAACAAAATATTATACTGGTCATAGGAATTAAGACAAATATATCGAGAACAAGTAACTTAATTGTAAATCGACTTTTAGTCATTTCTATAGCAGTATTAAAATTGATATTTTAATTTAGCGAGACCAATATATATGCATACATACACACATGCATTCATATATACATATAATACCAGACTTAATTTATTAGGGAAAAGTGTATTTGTCGAGTAGTGTACCAATTCCTTTGTTCTTGAAATCGAAATGCGCAATTAATAATCAACGCGTTACACCCAAGCAATTTTGAATGAAAATTAGAATTTTGAAAGGGTTTTGGGGTTTTATATGTTATATATATATATATATATATATATATATATATATATATATATATATATATATATATATATATATATATATGTGGGTGAGAGATATATCGAAGGAAATAAATACATATTTTTTATTAATTTCTAAATATCTTCCTTTTGAATATATCTTTTTAATGTAAATTATTTATACATTTCAAATTTATTTTGGGCAAATAATAGAATGAAAAGGATGATACACTAAATAATTATTTTCGGAAGGTAACAAATGACTGAATAAGGCTGTGTTAGTCTTTCAGAAAAATTACTTTGTCACCCTCATCAATAAAAAATCGCATTACTTACTATCAGTTACTGTTAAAATTTTGTTAATCTTGAATACTTTGGAATACAATGATTTGTTAAACCTACAACTGCAAATGACGTGGATTTGAAAATTTCCTTTCAACGTTAATGGCAAATTACCTATTTCTAAACTTAAAAATATTAAGGATAGATGGACATTCAAAGAAATATGGTTAAAATCCATATTCGGAATTTTCAATGGATCGATTGGAAGTCATGATCTGAAGAAAGGTTCAATTTTAATAAGATGTGCAATCAGTACAAAGAAATGAATAAAAAGATACAAAATGTCCTTCTTTTTCGAATATGAACTTATATGAATAACGAAGATAACTTTTACATCAGTAAATACTCCACTGGCGTTCATGTTAATGGGGCCTTATACATGTATATTTAAAACCAAATTCTGAACAATTTCATGCTCATTTGTTTTCCTGAATTGTTTAGAATTTGTTGAAATACCTTAAATGGATGTGATAAAAAGACAAATATGATATCTCGACAAAATTATAATAATGATAACTAACTGTCAGATTATAATATGTATAAAGGTGGGTTAAACATGTTTTCGTAGAGGGACAAATACTTTGCAACCTGCAAAATTTGATATTACTTTTAAAAAATTTTGTTGACTTTTAAATAATTCATCAAGTACTTCGATATTATCTAAAATTTATGTATATTTCAATGCACTGAATGAGGATTTTTAAAAATAATACGTGATATTTTATGGACAGAGTTTACCATTCAGACATTACCATATGGACAGAGTTTACCATAGAATGGTTTTACCATTCACATATTCAAATTTTAGCAGTATTGAATTTTAAAGCATTGCTATTTTTCTCCTTTTTAACGCCAATTATGATGTAGTCATAATTTTACGGGATTTAAACAATTAATTATATTCTAAGTCCATGTTTCAGTTGCATATTTCGTGAATAAGTTCTATGTATTTAACAACAAAATACCAGTTACGTCTTAGTAATATTAACACCAAAAGAAAAAACTTTCTTCGTGTTCTCGATGCTCTTAATTTTAATGCAGTTACAATCTTTAATTTCTAGACATGTGAACTAAAGAAGCGGGAATCAGTCCTGGAAAAGAGAGAAACTTACTTACCCTACTACGACATAACTGCATTAAAATATGAATGTTTCATATAGAAATAGAAATTAAAACATCTATATTAACATATCTCTTTTACAATATATTTTTTCATTGTTTAATATAATAATAATTTTATAGACGAATGAATAAAATATATAAAATTATTCAAGAAATCATTGATATCAGTTAAGGAATTACTTGGAAACCTCGAAGTATGAAAAAATACATGGGTTTTAGAGTATATATATATATATATATATATATATATATATATATATATATATATATATATATATATATATATATATATATATATATATATATATATATGTATATATATATATATATATATATATATATATATATATATATATATATATATATATTCGGTATGTGATGCAAAAATCAACGATTTTTAAATTTAAATTCAAAGATAAGGCTACGGTTCTTTTAATAAACTAACATACATTTTTTCTTACGAAATTTTCATATTTTGGAAAACTTTATCAAAATTTCTACTCTAAATTCAATGTTATACATTTCTGTTTTAAACTACACAACAAACAATTGTTCTAAATTAACTTCTCACAATTTTAAAGACTTGAATTAAATTTTTGATTCAGTTAAATAATATGACAAATTCAATTGTTTATGTTTGTGCGCGAGTTTTACTCAAAAAAAGTAACTGCAGTAATATTCCTACACAATAAATTTAAATCTTCACATTTCTTTTTCTCGTAATGCATTCTGCCCTAAAATATTGAATTTACTTTGTATTGTAGCTGAAGTTGTTCTTTATATTAAAAAATAAGAAGAAATGTGTTACTTACATGCAGTGTCCTTGGGGGATCTTTAACTAAAAAAGAAATGTGTAATTAATCTGTATGGACAACAAACACTTGGAAGAAACGAAAAGCCATGGCGCCTTCTTAAATATTTATTCTCTACGAAGAGTCAATATGAGCACAAAACCACCATATAATTTGACATTGGTTGGTTTCAGGATATTGGGAAGAGGCCATCAAGGTTCACTTCATTCCATTTAGTTCATTTAGTAAACCAAAATAAATTAATACAGTAACACATGGAAGAAACAATGGAACATAAATATCTAAAAGAATCCAAGAGTCTCATGATCCTGAGTTTAGACTCTCCATGACCTGTGGACTCATTTGCACCAAGACAATGATATACGTGCACAAAGCACTCACAAGGGTAATCAGAATGCTCCTTGTGATATAAAAAAATTTTCCAACCGTGAAAGTTACGGGGAATACTGTCACACGATTGATAATAAGCTGAACTTCGTTGTAGACGATCTGACTCGGCATCTCCTTGGATCGTGCAAAGTTAACGATATAGGGAATGGTCTGCAGGGCCACTTCGGCCACTCGACAGCCACCAATTACGATCAGGATCACTATGGCTATGGCGTAGAGGAAATCCAAGACCATGATGACCGTGCCGCCGCTAGATATTAGTCCTTTCTCCTGCCTCAGGAAGCTGTTCACTTCCACGCAGATGACCAACAATACAAAAGCAAACCAGATGAAAACAGAGGCATTGAAGAGTTGGTCGGCTTCGAAAACGAGCTCGCAAAGCGTGTTGTGATCCACGGCTAGATCATGTATAACATTAACGTCAACTTTATCAGCTTTACCTTTCATCATTATTAAACTTTTGTTCAAGCATTCAAATTGGAATTGACAGTTTGTGCAAATGAAGCAGAAAAACAGCACAAGAAAGGCTTTCACACCCCAGATAAGCATGACGTGGGTACCCCAGACAAGAAGCACAACGTTGTAGGCACACAGTTCAGTCATGCACACTGGCTGTACGTAAGGAAGATGTGCTTCAAGCATGTGATGAATGTCCCAGGATTGGATGATTATTGAAAGCGCTACCACGTAGAAAATCAAAAATAGTATTGTAGCAACCACAGTAAAAGTTTCCCAGCGATAGCTTTTAGTTTCTGATGCTGCTTTTTCAAAATGCAGCGTTTGTAATTTACACGTAAGTTTCCGTACTCTCTTGACCTTTAGGAGCAATATATCCATTGGTATGACAGTTGTTACTGCATCAACTGATACAACCAAAGTAAACCACAAGTGACCACTTCGGTTCGGAGATCCCAGAAGAATAACGTAGTGAACAGCAAAGACATGCAGAATGACCAGTACCAGTGTCTTAATAATCGGACGGAGGAAACAGTGCGTAGCATCTTTTCTTGGGGGATCCTCCAATAAGTCTGTCAGTCCAAGTGTCCAAGACCACCAGTAAAACACTCTAGGAGCATCAAATCTCGGCCCTTCATGGTGGTGATCATCTCTGTCACCTCTTTGATCGCAAGAAAGGGGTAAGTTTGTGATCTCCATGGTCACATGGGATTCGCTGCTGCTGCAATGCCGCTTTACGCACTCTAAATCCAACATGGCGGTTGGTGATAATAGAGGTGGTGGGCATGAAGGTTGATACGCAGCTGTCGAACACCTCAAGGGTGGCGGGATTTTGGTGATTTTCTTCACCGAATCAAAATCCAGATCAAGAGAGTCCACTTTTTGCGGATATAAGCTCATATATGACGGTTTTTACGTGCATCCAAAAGCTCTGATTTAAATATTATTCAGGGGCTTTAAACTCTGAAGAATACCGTGGGCTGTTTCTTAAAAGAACGGTTCTTCAGGTGTTTACCGTTTTATTTCCGTAAAAAATGAATTTTGTGCATGACTTATGCAACTTGTGGGCTTGTGGGATTAAAAAAATTTTCAATGCAATATATCTGAATTTAATATTGAAAACAAATTTTTAAATAAACACTATAGGATAATATTTCCTATTTACAGAAATGACAAAACTAAAATTACTCTAAGTATCTACGTAAGTCTCTCAAATTTATCTTCTTCTAAAAATGGGCTTTTTATAGTACAATGAGCTTTAGACAGAATTTTAACTTACAGATTTTGAGCTTTAATTTACTCCAAACGAAGAAACAAAGAAGATGGCTCTTTTAATTCAGTTTTGAATTATTCAAAATGAAAAAAGACCATTGCATAAAATAATTTGTATCAAATAGGGATTACTGGTATTTTTAAGGTTCTGTTTCTGGAATATCCTCAAACATTTTATTCTTTTGTATGAATACCTCGCTTATAGCAAATATATACGTGAAAAAGCAGATTTCTTTCCAAAATAAAGGGACCTATCTTTACATAAAATATTTCAACTCTGTTACTTAAGTAATCTACGACATTGACGCCATAGTCGCAAGTTTATATCATTTCTTCCTATTTTACATGTATGAATAAATACAGCTAATTATTCTTCCTACAAATACTTTAAATTGTCTCAAAGATCAACAGTAGTGGTATTCAATAATTGTTAAGTGCTGTGTTTAATAAGTGATGTAATTCTTCAGACTAGGTTTAGAAAATGATTCTACTAGAAATGCTAGTAATTGGTAAATTTAGATTTTTAATTTATGTATAATTTATTGCTAAGCACATCATGTTAAAAATACTTCTTCTATCTCCTACACAATTGTCTAAATTATTTATAATAGTTTGGTAGAATCTCTAAGTTTGTTCTAACTCTTGTTAAGGCACGGTATACACTTTCTAACAGAAATATATATCTTTGGCATAAACTGTCACAAAAGTAAACTAAAGAAAGTTTTCGGTAACACAAAACTATTAATACAAATTCTGAACTTAATAGAGTTTCTGTACATAGCTTCTGGAAATTTCAATGCTTTTTAGAAAAATCAATTCGAGCTAATAGACAATTTTTTTTTCAAATTCTTACAATGTTAAGCATATGAGTTTTATTATATAAAATTGGTGCATTAAGGGAAATTTTACGATATAATTTGTTATTAATTTATAATGTCTGTGCACAATAGTTTTAATTAAATTTTTGATTACGGGCCAATGTTTGAATACAAGTGCCTCCGCATTGGATAAAAAAAAAAAAAAAAAAAAAAAAAAAAAAAAAAAAAAATTTTTGATTACTTCTAAACTTTACGGTGATAAAAATTTTCAGTATAGTTTTTTTTTCACTACAAATGAGACCTCCTCTACAATGGATTGCATAAAATAACCATTAGTTCTCATTTGCCAAAACTACAGCAAATTTATTCTTAAATCTTGCGTGATCCATTACTTCATTAATGCAAGTGTCCTTCATGCCCGTCTCTCAGAATATATGAAACTTTTTTTTTTTTTTACAAAGATAATTTTCCTATATAATATAGTTTCTGTTGATAAGAAGAAAAGGAACAATATGAAGTGACGATTTATACATGAGAAGTGATTAAACTTTTACAGCGAACAGTATCGGCCGTATAAGAATTCATCAGTTGCGCATAGCTTTAATGAAAAAAATATCTAGACATTTTTCCAGGCAGAAAATAATGATTGAATCAACATATGAAGACAGATTTACTATATTTATATATATTTATTTATTTAAAATTAATAAAAAAATTAATACCTTATTTCAAACAAATGTTTAGTAAGAAAATTTAGTTCTTAAATATCTTTATTTCGATTCATTTATAAAGAATATATACATGATTTTTTTTTAAACATTTCGCTTAGTTAAGATAAAAAATTTCAAAAAATAATAAAATTATTTCTAATATTCCTGCAATATCAATTAAATCTAAGATTGCGATTTTAGCATCTAATTTTTTATAGTTATTCAAAAGAAACTTTTACTAATTTTTTATTAAGGGCATTAACAAATTTTTCAATAAAATTTCTTGCAGTATCAGAAGAATTTTATAGTTCCAGAAAAATTTAAATTTCTCTATTAAAATGTCACTAAACCATACATTAATTCTTTTATTCCAGAATTCAATAAAGGATTAAAAGTATTCATGCCCTTAATGTTTAATTCACTTCAGTTGTTGTTTCAACATTACTCTCATTTCTCGGCGTAAGGAATTTGTTTTGAAATATTATATACGACTTTATGCTTAGGAGGATAATATAAAGAAGCAAAATTAATTTCAAGATCATTCAAACTGATGAAAGTTTCAGCACTTTTAAAACAAATACACGATTTTGTTTGAAAGGCAAAATTTTGGGTTACCTTTTTAAAAGCCTCAAATGACCGTCATCTTCATAATTTCGGCATGCAGTGGCAGCGAATCTGATAAAATGCTGAACTTGGGACGTTGGAGGGGGAAGAATCACGTGATGAATATTACCCAAAAGGATATTTTACAAACTTTCTTAAACTTTTCATTTTACAAATCTTCTCCAAATTGTCGAGATGCTCATATTCTTTTCAATTTTTTTTTCGCACTACCTTGCAGGTAACACTGGCACTTTCAGCGTCGTTGCGTCGAACTCTTTATAAACTTTTGTAGAAAGTTTGAATAATTTATATATATATATATCGCAGGAAAAAAAATTTTTTTCTTCTAATTTAGGCTAAATTTTTCAATCATCTCCTCTAAAAAAAATTCTCTACCTCAGTTTTTCCACTAGATCACTTATGGGTAAAAATAAAAGAAAGGGGGAAAAAAGAAATCAGCACAGCGCAGCTCCAGTGAGCAGCAGATCTGAACTTCAGCTTTTAAACGGGGGAGAAACTTCCTGTCGTGCAATCCACCTCTCGTGCCGCGCAAACTCCAAATAGACTGGCAACTGTTATCGGGACTTATGGTCCACCGCTGGGCGGCGGTGGCGCCCCCAATTTTTCCTAACACGGGACAAGGGTTGGTTTTTCGGGATCGGGGGAGTGCATGTAGTAGGAAGCTCCGAATTTTGGTGAAAGAACTTCTCGGAAAGATGTCACGTTTCTTCTTCGGGAAAAACCACCGGCGCACTTTCGCCCACACGTATTTTTGTGGGGGGGCAAGGGTGAGAAAAGGATAGGGATATTTTTTGGGTTTTTTTTTTCCCCCTGCTCCTTTTGTGAAGAGTTTCTTCTCCCTGATTGCGGGAGATGGGGGAAGTTACAAGAATGATTTGATCAGGGTTTCCGGAATCTGTGTGTGTGTGGAGGATTTAATATATATATATTTTTTTTTTCAGTTTTCCGTCTCCGAGTTAAAATTTTTCTCTGTTTTTGAAAGGAGTTACATTGAAATTGCTCAGAGTTACTAAATGGGATGAAATTCTGTGAAATTGAATTCGAGAAGAAAAGAAAATGTGAATATTTAAAGCTTTTATGAAACGAAAAATTTTAAACGCTGAAATTTTGACAATATGCTTAGATATATAGGAGTTTTTTTTAATGTTTTAAATAGCATTTTTTATTTTACATAATTTTTATGGAAAACGATTTCAATAACTTTTTCATAAAACTTTCTTAAAACTTACTATTTATTTTAAAACTGCTAGAAAACATTAAATTACTGAATAGGAGCATGAAACCAACGTATCGTAACAAAACCGTTTAGAAAATTATTTATATCAACAAAATGAACAGTATAACTAAAATATTAGATAATGTATAGAAATGTTATCTTCTTTTAAACATGATGACAAAAAGTGCTAACAGTGATAATGTGTATATGTGTATAAAGCTATCTTTATACACGCGCACGCACACACACACACACACACACACACACATATATATATATATATATATATACATATATATATATATATATATATATATATATATATATATATATATATATATATATATATATATATATATATATATATATATATATATATATATATACATATTTATATATACATAGTCTTCTTGCGGTTTCCTACTCTTAACGTCCACTTTATCTAGCTCCAGGCTTGGTGTTCTATGATTAAGCAACTATTAATTCAATTCTTCTGTTTTTTTATGGATTGTACCGTGTCTAAGTATGTTTATTGATTAGATCATACTTATCAGAAACAATCCATTGGTTTTTAGACAGTATCGGCTCCGCTGATGAAGAGATGGTGTTCAAAACCTATTTAATTCTTATCTTTTCACGTTTTTAGTTCCTGGTTGCAAGTAGTTTTAGAGCTTATACTGGTTTTTCACTTTCAACTTTGTCTTTTATATATATATATATATATATATATATAACATTTTGGCATTTTAACCATATTCCATGCAATTTCTGTATTACAAAGTAAGCATAAGACTATTGGGAATCATAATTCTCTTTTTGCGTATTTTAATTGTTACAATTGTTTGGGATTGATAGCGGGAACCTACTAAGCTAAGCTTTATTCACAATAATGTATAAGTTTGGATGCTAGTTCCAAACTGATTAATAAAAAATGCATCTTGGTTTCATAAATATTAGGTGCGAGTTAGGTACATTAGATGTGATTGTCTCTATACAGAATTCACACAGGCATTTGAAATATACCGTATTCTATCCCATACGCATAAGAATTTGTGAATTGCCCATAAAGACAGGCCCGCCCAACACTTCTAGGCCTGATGAAGGGTTATTATTTGTTTCGAATACATTTGCAACCTATAATTTTTTACAGTTTACGTTTGCAATCCATACTTTTTATTGCAGAGATTTAGAAGCTGCATTTTCCGGTTATGCATTTTCCCCGAGTTTCATGTAAGTAATAAATGCCTCTGTTTACAATTGTTGCAATTTCTAAAAATATTTCAAGTTTACGTATTTAAAATGCACGTAAATAACGGATTTTGAAATTTTGTTTATCTTTCAATAATTATGAAGTTTATTATGAAGTTTTAGTTTTCAATATTTAATAAGTTGTTGATGTCATAATTTTAGAGATTTTTGAAAAGATTTATTTCTGTTTTTAGTGTTTTCAATATTTTCAGCTCAGGCAAATTATATTTTGTTAAATAGCGTTAAACAATAAACATAAAGTAAGCCCTTTATTTAAAAAATATATATATTTACGAAGAAGTCGGTTAAAATTATATTTGTTTCAAGCTTAGACAGCATATATGATTTAACAGCATGAAGCGTACGAGAATAATAACTGTGAGTGCTTTTGAATAGCTGACTTTCTGTCAAGACTGTGTAAAATGCACCTCGTTCTATGGAATTTCTCATTCGCTCATGTGCATAAAGAAAGTGGTTAAGAAGGTGAAGTATGCATATATATAAATATAAATAAATAAATAAATAAATAAATAAATAAATAAATATATATATATATATATATATATATATATATATATATATATATGATATGGGAAGACTTAGCATATTTATTTTTCATTTGTGCAGATTTTGTGAGGAAATTGCTGTAATTGCCTGTCATAAATCTGATATGTACACATGATGGCATATAAATAATTTCATCACACCATTAAATGATCATAGGCATTAAAGAAGAAAAATTAACATAAACATTTTTACAATAATTCTGCTTCCTTGTCCTTTACTTCTTTTAATTGCTGTAATGTTTTTAATAATGCTGAATATAAGATCATGTTTTAAAATATACTTCCCAAAATTAACATTTTTCTTGTTGCGTTCAGTAATATAATCTATTGAATCTACTATTTTAACTAGAGCTAAATGTTTTTATATATTTTATATTTGATAATGAAATCGGAATCCAAGAAACGTTAACAAAGCATGGGTAATACACTTTTAGTGAATCCTCGCTTTGTAACCTACTATGCTGTGCTGAATTTATTCTGATTTCCAGGTAGTTAGTTAGTAATCCCGCAGCTATAGTCTCAGTCTGCAAATATAAATGGAGGTCTAGATATATAAAATTAGATCACGAAGCAACTAACTTTTGTTCAGGGGCTATCTGTTACTACGTTATTGATACAAACTATGTCAATTTAGGAGTATATCAACGAAACTCACTCTTTCTTTGATTGTTTAGTGGTTTAAAATCTCATTGTTCCTTCAAAAACTCTTTTTTTAAACTAAAAAAGTGACATTAGAACATACAAAATTCAATTTAAATGGAAATTGCTTTATTAAATGTATTGGCGTATTTACACTGCTTGACAATTGCTAAGGAATAACTGTTTTTTCCAAACTAGCGTTCCGACAGCAGACTAATCACAGTAAAATGAAATGCAGAGGACGTAATAGGGCAGAACCTGTTATCTCTATAAAAGGCAGCGCACGAAAACTCTTTATTCTTTCAAAAGTTCATGCAGTTAGGTGTTTGACGAAAATAGTGCCGTAGGTTGTTGGAAGTTATTTCTGTGAAAATCAGTGTGGTGTGGCTATAATTAAGTGCAAAATGTCTGCAAGACAACATTTGAGTGCGTACGATGGTGGACGAGCAGTTGGACGGCTCGAAGCAGGACAAAGTGTCACTACTGTGGCCAGAGTAATGGGAGTGGCAAAAAGTGTCATATCGCGATTTAAAAAGGCCGCTGAAGGTGGAAATGCTATGCGAAAGCATGCCGGTGGACGTGGAAGGAACACCACACCTCAAGAGAATCGATATGTATCCCTAGTGGCGAAATGGAACAGCCATCTCACTCCTAGTCAGATAGCTGCAGACCTTGCAACCCCTACCGGTACAAATGTATCAGCCAGAAACATTTCTAGGCGATTTAATCAGGTTGGTTTGTATGCACGGAAGCCTGTTCAATACATCCCACTTCAACCACGCCATCGCCGAGAAAGATTATGTTGGTGTAAGGAACATATTGGTTGGGGTCGGCAACAGTGGTCCAGAGTGATGTTCTCTGATGAATCCCGTTTCACTGTGACAAGTGATTCTAGCCACCAGTTAGTGTGGAGAGAGAGGAGAACACGTTATGCACCACAGAATGTTCAGGAACGTCATCGGTATGGCCAAGGCGTGATGGTGTGGGCAGGCATTATGCACAATGGTAAAACACCGCTTCAGAGAGGTACCGTTACATCGCAGCGGTATTGCAGAGAGATTATTCTGGATCATGTTCGTCTTTTTAGGGGTGTGGTAGGTCCAGATTTTCTGTTTATGGAAGATAATTCGCGCCCACACAGAACCGCTAAAGTATCGAACACACTAGAAAGTAAAAATATTGAACGAATGACATGGCCTGCTTACTCTCCTGACCTAAATCTTATACAGCACGCCTGGGATGCTCTTGGCAGACGTGTTTCTCAAAGAACTTGCCCTCCCCGAACCATACAAGAACTGAAAATTGCCTTGAGAGAGGAGTGGGACAATATCCCCCAAGGACTCCCCAATTCTTTAGTAGACAGTAAGAAAAACAGATCCAAAATGTGCACTAGTGCCCGAGGAGGTCACACACCTTACTAAGGTACTCATAACTGTTTCATTCTGGCAGGAAGACACATTTTTCGTTGCTGTTTGGAAATGCTCCAAAGAGTATCTTTTTTGTTTTTCGTTTGCTTCTTTTTCCATGTGGCGTAATCTGTACGATTTTTCATAATAAATAATGCACAGTATCTCTACTAAATATGTACGAAGTTTCATTTCTTCAATCAATGTATATTATGAAATATTCCGAAAAATGTGACTGTTCCTTAGCAATTGTCAAGCAGTGTATAAATTATAACATGTCTTGTATGAGTCAGGTTGTAGTGTTACGGTGTTGTGATTCTGATAAAAAAATATAAAACTATTCAAACACTATCAATTAAATCATCATGTACTTTTTTTAATTTTACTGTCGAACAACATTGTTGCTGCTTAATTTTTTTTATGCTTTTCTGATATTACACAAAAATATCTTTACTTCTTTATGAAACAATAACGTTTCGAAATCTAAGAATGTTGTTGTACGGTGATTGTAAAAGTTTTCAGAAAGCAAGGATAAAACAAATTTGATCTAGTATGACTTATGATGAATCCATTAGCACTGGGTAAAATTTTTGGCCTGTAACAGAAAATTAATTAGTTTTGTAAAAAGCACATTTTTTTCTCTGCTTTAAACATAATGTGGTGATTTAAGAATGATATAAAACGAAAGTTTTCTTGCGATGTCAGACACAAACCTTTCATCATTTACTATCTAAATGTACCTACTATGAGGTTCACTAAGAAATCTGTTTATTTCTTTATGCCATGTTTTATGAATTGCCATATTCTAAAAGCCGTATTTAAAATTCATTGCAAGGAATGTCTATGAAACGTTTACAGCCTATTTTTTATTTCTATTAAAATGTCGAGATTTTTAACTGAAACAATTTATCGAATGAATAAATTATTAGGAATAAAGCAATTTTTTTTGTTCTTTTACATAATTAAAAAATGATAAAAACTTCTTTTTTTAAGTCCTAATGAAAAAAAATTGTTTATAAACTTTTCAGTGTACGCAAGAGAAAAAAAATTAAGAAAATATAGTTTTTAGGTCAGCAGATTTATAAAAAACTAACAGTGTTTATGACTTTGAAATTTGGTGTCTTAAAAAAAAATATTTTAACCAAAATATTTTATATACCAAGATCTTTATACAAAGGCAAATATGACAGAATGAATGTAAATACTACGCGAGTAAAGGAAAAAATAAATGTTCTAAACAACCTTACATTAATATCACATAATATTATCAATATTAAAACACACAGCATCTTTTTTACTTTATGTGTCACTTTAAACTTTAAGTATTTTTTCTATTTCTACCATTATGCATTTGTTTGTTTTTTTAGAGTTACAACTTTTTGATCGATACGTAAATAGATATATAGAGTAACTGTTAATGTCTTTCCATCAGTACGCAAAAAAAAAGTTTGAAACTTGCTGCTTCATTCCTACACAGGGTAATCGAAAATTAGGAACTTCTCCTGCGGCATTCATGTGCGTTGCCAAATATCATTTAAATCAGGGGTTCTCAACCTTTCAGGCTCTGTGCCCTCCTTTGAACACTCATATGAGGTCTCGCCCCCCCCCCCCCACCACCACCACAAATTGTCAATACAAGTCGTACAATCGGAATTTGAAACTGAAGCTGGTTATTAAATGAAAATATAGAATAGATAATTTCATACACAAAATTTAATATAACTACACATATATTAATATGGAACATATTATTATTAGAACATATGATATGAAAGAATTAAATACAGATCAAATATATTTGGGGTAATCAAGGACATATGTGAGGTTGGCATGTAATACCAGTCACTTTCACAACATTTTGAGAGGGCTGTCACTGTTTGTCATTGACAAGTTTTTTAATATTAGGTTGTCACTGTGGCAAAACACACTTCAGGTCACTTTCAACGTCCAGCTTTGCTCGATATTTTGACTTTATGTATGCTAATGCTGAATATCGAGATTCATGAAAATTATCGTGTTAGTATATCGAAAATACGAACATATAGTTACATACAGTTTCTTTGCGACCGCAAAATTGAGTACTGTAGATTACAGTTAGCTTTACTTTATATTTTATTTTTTTAACTCACGCCTCCCTTGAAAATCCTCTACGCCCCTCAGGTTGAGAACCGCTGATTTAAATGATAATGTCGCTGAATTTATCTAATTAATAGATTTCTATACAAAAAATTACCACCAAGACGAATACTGAACCTGAAGCCTAAGGTTCTAATCTAATAAAAAAATAGAAAACTTAAAAGTAAAACTTTTAAATATATACCTGGTCCACTGAACAATTCCGGAATGTAACGAGGCTATTTTTTTGGCATTTTATTAACACAACAGAACTCATTTTTGTTGGTATTATTACTTATACCCCCTGGTCGGACTTATTCCAGACCACGCCCATATAGGAAAGCGGACTGAGATGGGTGGCTATGGTTTGCAATGACACAAGGGTCGAAGTCCGATTTGGCTAGGTGCCACCTCAATTTTGACAATGCCCCGCCCTCCAGGACAGACATCTTGGGATCGCACCTTTTCCTTCCCTCTCTAACATCTTAGAAGGACTTTCCTGTCTATAGGTTTCACGTGTCCGTGTCCCGCTTGGGCACTCAGGTACATAGGATTGAACTTTAATAGTGACAACTAGGTATGTACAGAGTATGCAGAAGATATACAGGGGTGAAACTTTTATAGTTCTTCAAAGTAGGAACCAGCATTGTTTAGCACCCGTTGCTAACGTCCTGGAAGCTGCAGGATGCCGTTGCCAGCACATGATCTGTTCATCCTTCGAATGGGGCGGTCTACAGCCTGCGGAATCTCTGTTGGAATCCCCGAAGCGGTTCCATTATCTTGGAAATGAGATTAAAGTCTCGACTTAAAAACTCACTTGGAAACAACATATCATTAATAATCATAATGAATTTCGTAATGCTAAAAGACAACTTTACCCCTTAATTGCCCGAAATAGTAGATTGAACGTCATTAACAAAATGCTCATTTATAAATCTTTCTTAAGACCCTTACTTACGTATGCTGGACTAGTTTGGTCGTATTCAGAGGATTCCAACATTAAAATTCTGGCTGTTGCTCAAAACATGACTATTCGGCAAATCTCTAACTCCCCATGGTATTTTCGCAATGTTGGCATTTGTAGGAGATAAATCTCCCCACTATTCAGAATTATCTTCAAAATCTTGCTATTAACTTCCATAAAGATTTACCAAACGATATTATTAAAAATCGATTACGACTCTGCTGACCCAGCTAACAAGAAACGGCACAGTGACATTCTTGCTCGTAACTTTTAATTGTTTGTCCTGTTCTTTGTTCGCTCAGTCTCTTTCTCCCATGTTTTAGCTTTGCTTATAGTATCGAAGCTTTTTATTTTCCTTCATAATTTCGGTTTTTATTGATCACTGAAGATTTATGCATTGCTATATCATCCTACAGTGGAGGGCCCGGCCCATGTACTGTAGTTACCACTATTCTTCCTGAAGCTCCTGAAGCTCTTGAAGTCTCGACTTAAATCCGGGGAATATGGGGAACTGTAGAGCACTTCCTCATAAGCGTTTTCCTCCCAGAGAGCAAACACATCAGCCACAGTGTGCGCACAAGCATTTTCCTTCCATCATTACGATGCAACAAATTATTTCGTACGATAGACCGGTAACTAAAACATGGCTGTGTTCATCCTGTCACTGTGCAGGCGTACGATGTTTGTGGGGAGATATCATTCCCTCTGGGGTAAGGCAGTTATGTGACGTACGTGTGGTATAAGCTGCTTTCATGGGTTCTGCTGCATAGGGGCTCTACAAACAGTGTTGCTAATATTAACCCCTTCTGTACCAGTTGATCCACGTATGAGACCACTGGTTACAGAACTGTAAATTAACTTTTTATGTAATTTTTACATAAATTGATGTAGATATCGTTATATTTCTATATGTATCGTGTTAGAATCGTTATATTTCTATGTGTATCGATTTAGATATCGTTATATTTCTATGTGTATCGATTTAGAATCGTTATATTTCTATGTGTATCGATTTAGATATCGTTATATTTCTATGTGTATCGATTTAGATATCGTTATACAGTCGGACCTCTATTTAACGAACCTCTATTTTGCGAACTTTTTCTTGGAACCAAAAAAATGTTGCGAATTTCTTCGTGAAATAACCTCCAAATAGCGTCGTGCATTCTCTATTTAACGAACTTTTTCTTGTGATCGAATATTTTTTTTCTCCCTATTTCTCAAAATGTTTGTGAACATTTCAAATTTATTCTTTTTTTAAACACATTTTATGGTGATCAATGACCTTTGAACAGGTTTTAACAGTCCCCTAACTCACCGAGAGCAGTAAAATCGCTTTCGATGTTTTCATTTCATCCTTTATCCTCCCCCCCCCTCCCACTCTGTCCATTTCAAAAGTGCGAGACGTATTATAAGAGAAAACACCTTTTCTAACAAAAAAAATCAGACAAAATTAACAGACGTTATCAGTAATTGAATTTAAGGATGTAAGTGGTAATGTATGCTTAAAATTACTTGTTATGTTTAATGCGATAATGTCGATAAAATTCATTAATTTTAATATATTTTTTTTATAATTGAAAATGTAGTGTATTCCTGGACAATGTTTTGATTCATTCTTGTTTTCATTGCAGATTTCTTTTTGATGGGTAAGCTATATAAAACAATTAGATATTAATTTACAAAATAAACGTGTAATTAATTACTTTTTTTTAATAATATTTAGTGTTTATGATTTTAAAGTCTGTTTTGTGTAGTTGAAAGTATTTTAACAGGTGAATCTCTATTTAACGAATTTTCCATATAACGAACTTTTTTTCGGGATTTAGCGACTTCGTTAAATAGAGGTCCGACTGTATTTCTATATGTATCGATTTAGATATTGATATGTAAAGGTAACACAACTGTAAACTTTTTTATGTAATTTTTACATAAATCGATGTAGATATCGTTATATTTCTATATGTATCGATTTAGATATATATATGCATGTGTATATATATATATATATATATATATATATATATATATATATATATATATATATATATATATATTTATTTATATATATATATATATATATTTATATATATATATATATATTTATATATATATATATATATATATATTTATATATATATATATATATATATTTATATATATATTTATATATATATATATATATATTTATATATATATATATATATATATTTATATATATATATATATATATATATATATATATATTTATATATATATATATATATATATATATATATATATATATATATATATATATATATATATATATATATATATATATATATATATATATATATATCGATTTAAATATCGATACCTATATCTCTTCTTATTAATATGAATAAAAGCATCTCATTTATCTGAAAACTACTACTTGATATTTTACATCTAAATGCCCAAAAAACTGTTTTTGCATGTAATCTTCATATACATATGCTGGTACGGAATGGGTTAATGTTCCATCCTCGTTTATAATGGCGTTTGTTGCGATTCGAATCTTGCACCCTCGGTGTCGAAAGCCGACTTGCTACCACTAGGCCACCTGGGACGCTACGACAGAAGGTGTTTTACTTAAGTAACTTCAATTGTTTGATGCTGAGTTTTCGAGATAAATAAAACATTTATTTTATTTTAAAATCTGTGAATTATTATATTTAATTGGGAAAAAATTTTAAAACATAATTGACCACATGTGATAAGTGCCAAGCAAAAAATGGCTGAAAAATGAATCAAATATATATGAATGTTTTAATGCTTAATGCTTTAAGCACTATTTGTTACATTTTTCAATCTAAACTGTATTCAGACACACTTCTGTACTACGTACTGAGAATTCTCAATACGCACAATGTATACTTGACTTATTTATTATTAAGATTATATAGTCCATGTATATTTCATTTGTATAATTTTTGCGTATAAAAGAATATCAATTTTTGAATAATTAGAAATTCTGAAACATAATTAAATATATAGGGATATGAATTTGAATATTATGTAACTGGTAATGTGGTATTTTATGAAACATTTACTTTCAATAGAGTATTGCATTTATTCCTTATTTTAAAAGTGTTAATTATGTAATAAGACATAACTCATCGAAAGATCAGCGAAAATATTTGCAGTTTCAAATATTCATTAAAATAAATACAGGGCCTAAGTACATTTTATTATTGAAAAAAATACTAAAAAGAATGCGAAAAAAAAATATTGAAATTTTGTTCACTGTAAAGTTGTATGCTATAAAATGAGAGAAAGAGAGTACAAAACATAAAGCTTTTCCTCTCGAAATTTATTTTTACGTACATTTAGGTTCCAACTTAAATACGTAATATGATATGTACTCAGGTCATTTGACACATCTTGAATGTAACGTGATTTTTTTTTCTTATCTAAGCGGTGGAAAATGCGTATGATGTTGTGTTTACGATGCTAATGATTTATTTATTATTATTATTCTTTTATTATCTTCGATAAAACATAATCTTTCAATTGCCATGTTAAACTGAAATATAAAAATATCGAGTACTGACATTAATTTGTTATCCTCAGAATAACTAAAATTTACATAACTCATACATGCCAAATGTAGAGACATACCTAGATGCATAAAGCCTCCAATTCGATGCATTCAATATTTTCTAAAGACATATTAGCCGTTCTAACCCCAAACAATCATCCGTATACCAAGCATCATTTTATGCGTAATAGTATTTAAAAAACGGACTACTTTTATATTCTATAATTATAATACTAAAATTTTGTATACCTACTGCATGCCAAGTGCAGAGAAATACCTAGATGCATAAAGTCACTAATTCAATGTATTAAACCTTTTTTTTAATACAGAAATTAGTCCTGCTAACCGTAAACAAATCTCCATAAACCAAACACCATTTTATGCGTCATGCTATTTACCAAGCGGGCTACTTTTATGATTTACTTCAGATGTTTTCATCTGCATTTTTAAATACTGATGATGGTAAATATGGATTCTAAATGCCTTTTAACAAAAGGTTTTGTTATATACGTTCTTTCATTGAAAGGCAAATTACTCTGAAATAGGGAAGAAAGGGAAAGAATATCAACGAGTACATAGGAATTCATTTTATTCCGCATAAAATGTTCGTCAAGCAATTAATTGTTCATACATTTGCTTTAAAATCTTCAAAGGACTTCAATGAATCGCCCAATATTTACTGAAAAACGACGCGAATGGGGAAACCGGACTCATTTTTGCGTATGAAAGAATATCAATATTTGCGTAATTAGAAAACCTAAAACTTATTTCAACACATCGCGATATGATTTTCAGTATTCTATAATTGGTGATGAGGGTTTTTTTTATAAAAGAATTACTTTCAGTATATATTTTCCCTCTATTTATTAATTTAAAAATAGGATATTTTTAGATAATAAGACGTACATCATTGGAAGAAAAGCGAAAACATTTACGCATAGAGACAACAAATAATCATAAGGAAGATCTTCATTTATCTCACATAACTTGTTTCATTGGAAATGTTTTATTTATTTATTGGTAGAGATAACTATTTATTTGCTTACAGGTTAAATAGCTGATTGGTTTGTAGCAATTGATCTCGACCAAATTAGGTACTGCAAGATTTTCAGGGCACTTCCAGTAGCTTTTCCTTTTACTTTACTAGCTTTGTTTTGTTTCCATGCCAACGATTTACTGGGATATCTAAAACATAGTTATGCATACATTTATGAAAACAATTTCGGTTTTTCGAGTGTTTTATTTTATTTTACATGGCAGAATAGTTAGTATAGAAAAATGTTTTTGATGTAAGCAATCTATTTTTATAGGATACTTCCAAAATCCGAACTAATGAGTGAATTATTCCAAAACTCTTGTGGAAAGAGCCAAACATATGACCCGACTTGTATAAATAAAAGAAAAATGACTTTACAACTAACTTTATGAGTGAATATATGGTATGATTATAACATTATTTTTCTAAAATAAAGTTTATTTTAGAATATTGTCATGTTTGCTTCAAACAAACTGCTATTTTTGTTCAGAATATAAATAAAAAGTTTCAGACTTTCCTTTAAAAATTTACTTAACTATTTTCTTTCGACTTAAAAGTAAGAAGGCTTTATTAACTAGCAAACTGATCATTTATAAGATTGTAGTCTGCATATATTAGGGAGTGTAGATTATTATATGGTTGAACGGTGTAGGAGGAACGAAGTAGTTTAAAGCTGCTAGCCTGTTTAACTATAGTTAAATGTCGACAGATTATGTTCCAAATCATTAGAGCACTATATCTCTCCGAAATCTTAGTAATTATGGGAGATAATAACTTTATTTTTACTTTCAAAAATTTTTATAATTTCGCCTTTTTTACACGCCTTTATGTAAAAGTTCATTGTTTATAATAAAGAAGTTTTCAACAAAGAATTCGAGGATGAAACTTTCAAGGATATATATATATATATATATATATATATATATATATATATATATATATATATATATATATATATATATATATATATATATATATATATATATATATATATATATATATATATATATTTAGCGGAGGCACTTGTTATGTAGACATTCATTCGCCTATTATTCCCGCAGTTTGCTGGCCATTTTATTATGGGGGCACCTTACAGGTGGACCAGCATTACTACCTATGACGGGACGATACGAAAGGAAGTATTTTAGTGGTTCGTCGCCGGGATTCGCTCCGAGCACCCTCAGCACCAATAGCCAGAGCTCTGTACCACAGGGCCACCACAAGCCCTGCTTTCAAAGATATGGATAGAAGTAATTTGTCCTTAATTAATAAATATGGACAGTTTTGGAGATTTGAAAGATTTAACATTTCTTTACTACTGTTTACAAGCGGTATAAGCAATCCCTTGCTATGTGTCAATACAGCTACTGGACTATGGGATCAACAATGCTATCAGTAATTTTGTGTGTGTGTGTGTATGTGTGTTCGTTTGTGTTTGTTTGTGGTAGGTGGAAGCGACATTTGTAGATTTTCCATCTTTGTAGGAATTTTTCACAACCGCCCACACAGTATAGTGGTTAGTGTTCTGAGCTGCCCTGAATCGGGCCTGGGGTCATTCTTGTTGCTCCCATAATAAAGTAGCCAGCAAAACTTCAAGGAACTTTATAGGCCAATGTCAGAGAAGTACTTACAGTCAGAGACATGTACCTGCCGCATTGAGAGAAAAAAGGAACTTTTCCCACTAGAACCTTGAATATGGTGGGACAACTTAGTAGCATTGTGCTCATTGAAATCTCTGATTTTGAAAAGTGCTCTGATTTTGTAAAGTTGATCTTCGATATGGCCTGAGTAAAGAATGCGAAAAGTTTCAGTGGTTGATATCCTGAAGCCAACAATAGCGGTTATGAAGTCTGCATCGGCCGTATGTTATTTATTGTAAAAATAAATAAATTAATTAATTAATTAAAGTATGAATCCCGGCAGGAAAAGTAGTTACATCAGAGTTATATTTAATGAGAACTGGATAATATTCAGCAGTAATCGGCAATTTTCAAAAGAAGAATGTAAACTTGAGATATTCGACAACGTTTAATACGTCGGATGTCATGAAGATTCCACATTTTATTTTATTCTTGTTTCTTAAAAAAGAATTTGAATGTCTGTTTTTAAATCTGGTTTTATTTTTCTATACAAATCAAATTAAACTGATTTAAAGATGAACAGCAGCTATCAATTTCAATACAAGTGAAAACTTTGCTTTTTCTGAAGAACTTAATTTTCGTCAAAAATGTATACGAGTATTGGTGATAACTAAAAATATAACTATGTCATGTCTGTGTAATTTGCCGGGACTATTTTTTATAATACTAAAAATGTAGTTAACAGCAGATTAGGTGCTAGATATATTGTTTGTTAATTTATAGCTGTATTTATGAAAAATCTCATGAATGGTGGCTTAAATTTTAGATGTAATTGCATTAATTACCTGAATATTTTTTTATAGATTTCAATGTATCGATTAGTTTTTAGTTCATTATATTCACGAGAGCCGTATGTACACATGATAAAAATACACTGCTGGCTACTGTAAATGCAACACTCTGAAGGAAACATGCAAATAGCATGAAATTTACAACATGCATTAGCGGAGGTGAGATATGCAAATGATTAGAATTTCAGCGCAGATGCACATCACGCGCGCCTGTGGCGCCACTTCAAAGCGCTATTTAAGGCTTGGAGATTTCGACGATTTCAAGTTCGGCAATTGTGTTTTTCTTGTGGTTTTAAAAAAAAAAATTCGATCAATTATGCCTCGTCGAAAACAGCGATCATCTTTTGATCAAGTATCCGAGTTCGACAGAGGAAGGATAGTGGCCTACCGAGATTGTGGATTATCTTTCAGGGAAATCGGTAGTCGTGTTGGACGAAACCAAACAACTGTAATGCGGATATGTGATCGATGGATGTAGGAGGGTACGACGGACCGGCGTTCGATCGCATCCACCTCAGCGCACCACTTCACGTGATTGCAGGCAAATTGTGCGCATGGCAGTGACGGATCGCTCAGTCACATCACGAACCATAGCACAGCACATGCAGTCTGTAACGCATCATTCAATGCCTGCGCGTACCATTCGACGCCGTTTACAGCAGAGTGGTCTGTCCGCAAGACGTCCATTGCTTTGTCTACCCTTGACGCAGAACCACAGACGTCTACTCCGCCAATGGTGCGATGACAGAAGGATGTGGACGGCAGAATGGAATGAAATTGTCTTTACTGACGAGTCACGCTTCTGTCTGCAACACCACGATGGTCGCATTCGAGTCTGGAGACACCGTGAAGAGAGGATGCTGAACAGCTGCGTTATGTACCGCCACACTGGTCCTGCACCGGGTATTATGGTATGGGGCGGTATTGGATATCACTCTCGAACACCTCTAGTACGCATTGCCGGTACTTTAAACAGCCAGCGCTACATCTCCGAGATGTTGGAGCCAGTTGTCCTTCCTTACCTTCAGGGCTTGCCCACAGCCATATTTCAACAGGATAATGCGCGACCACACGTGGCACGCATTGTCCAACGGTTCTTCGTCAATCGCCAGATTGAATTGCTTCCCTGGCCGCCTCGCTCTCCGGATCTTTCGCCGATAGTAAACATGTGGTCCATGGTTGCTCTACGATTGACCCAGATTCCATCCCCAGCTGCCACAGCAGATCAACTTTGGCAACGTGTGGAAGCTGCTTGGTCCGCTGTACCCCAAGAACTCATCCAAAGTCTCTTTGAATCAATACCGAGGCGTGTGGCAGCGGTGATCTCCAACAATGGCGGCTACTCTGGCTACTGATTTTGGCAGGAATCACACTTCACAGAAGTCTATAAATTTAATCATTTGATACTTGGTCAACATGTTATCTACAAAATAAATTTTGTTGTGATATCTGTTGTCTTTCTTGGTATTGCAATTTGGGTGCAATTTGGGTGTCGCAGACCAAGCAGCTTCCACAAGTTGCCAAATTCTAATCAATTCTGCCAAATTCTGGGCTGAAATTCTAATCATTTGCATATCTCACCTCCGCTAATGCATGTTGTAAATTTCATGTTATTTGGATGTTTCCTTCAGGGTGTTGCATTTACAGTGGCCAGCAGGTACTTTATTATTCTAGCACTATTTATATAAGCCAGCATTGCTTCCTATGAGGGGACAACAAGGTAGCGAGCAAGCCCTATTCGGGATTGGAAGCAAGACCACAGCGTGGAAGAGCACGGCACTAACCACTACAACATATGGGGGGGAGTGAAATATAATGTTGTAATGAAATTCTAATTTACTTATCGGTCAAAATGACACGTGCTTTTAGAACAAAATTTCATTATCTTTTTGCTTTATAAGGATTGATTTCACACATTCAAGTGCAATTGTAAAATAAATTTCGTAAAAACATCCGAATTTTGCGTCTTGAATAACATTAGAAATAAATTTTTTTCGAAAATTCTACCTCCATATAATGTTTATTTCAGCTACTAGGCGTATTACAGCAATATTGACACTAGAAAGACGAGACTATTTTTCTTACTAAAAAGACTGAACGCCGTCATTTTGATGGTTAAAGATAAAATTAAGAATTTAAAATATTTATTTTTTTATTCTTAAAATGTTTAAATACTTTAAATTTTGAACTATTCCATACCAATATATAATAAATTAGTATATATTTAGACATTTTTATGCAGGTATTCCGAGCTGACAACCTGGTATGGTTTATCCGTAAAACTATATGCATAGTTTGTACAGTCCTTATTTTTCAACACCAATATTTTCGAAGAGCCAATATTTCTGCTATTTGCAAAAGGGGGAAAAGACGAAAAGTAACTAACATTTTCCCGATATTATTTTAAGGATTTCTGCCGGTTTTCTATATTGCCGTCAAATTGATTACTTTCCGTCTTAGTAGGAATACAACACATTTTCTCCCCCTCTTTAATATCGAATATAATTTTGTAAATGTGTGTGTATATTTCGCGTAAAATTAGAAAAAGGTCATGAAATTTCAGAAGCTTGAGAACATATATACAGACATAGCGCTCAATAGTATGTCTGAAACTTTCAAACCGACGGCAGCCGTCTTTTAAGCGTTAAAGATTGTTTGACATAAACTAAAAATTTGACCTTTTAACGTTTCCTCAAAGGAAAATTCTCTTCAAGACTAACATTATCGTATTCTAAATAGTTATGCTTATCGTACCCAAGACATTTATACGCATAATTTATGTATATTGTAGTACTTTAGCCATGATTAGAGATTTATTAATTTTTTCACTCTCATTAATATAAATTGAAAACTACTTTTAGACACGTGCTTTTAGAACAAAATTTCATTATCTTTTTGCTTTATAAGGATTGATTTCACACATTCAAGGGCAATTGTAAAATAAATTTCGTAAAAACATCTGAATTTTACGCATAATTTATGTATATTGTAGTACTTTAGCCATGATTAGCTCATTAATATAAATTGAAAACTACTTTTAGACACGTGCTTTTAGAACAAAATTTCATTATCTTTTTGCTTTATAAGGATTGATTTCACACATTCAAGGGCAATTGTAAAATAAATTTCGTAAAAGCATCCGAATTTTACGCATAATTTATGTATATTGTAGTACTTTAGCCATGATTAGAGATTTATTAATTTTTTCACTCTCATTAATATAAATTGAAAACTACAGACAGACTCAGGGAACATTTGAAGACATCAAAGTTAGCCTCTTAGATTTCGATGGCTGTTATCCTGAGTATAGTCTATTTTGAGAAAATATCTTTAGCATGACCTAATTAACATGTCGCAAATAACTTTCCATATATCATGTTCTGAAAATGCATCGGTTTCCAAATTTTTTTATTCAATTTGTTACTTAATTACAAATGGTAAATATTTGTATCTGTCCCAAGCTTTAAAGTTGAACTGCTTACAGAGATAAGCCTTTCTACTGAAACGATTAGTTCAAATATTTTAACTTATTTTCTTTAATCAAATATCTTGAATAAGAAAGATTAACTCCTTATTTTGTAAACTAACTGTCGAAGATCAGTAAATATTGTTGTAAATAACATATTTGGCCAATTTTCTATTGTTCAAAAGCCTGGAACACCTTTCTTTTGTTTTGTTCTACTAAGAACGACGCTTCCTAGCTGACATAGACCAATCTATCTAGGTTTCTCCTGAAAAAATAATATTTTTTCCATCTGTACAGATGGCGTTAATGAAATTTGAAATAGATAGAGTTTTCAGTTTCTCCTAAGGATAAAAAAAAATGCTTTTTGAAATATGATTCAAAATGGATGTTCTCTCCCAAACAAACTATTTATATTTTTATCACATTTTCGGGGTATTTGTCACCACATGTAGCTATTAAACGGAACTATAATTTTGAGAAATTATAGTTAAGATTGATCGATAAACGACGTTTTTTCATCAGACATTAGTCTATAATTACTCCAAACAAAACAACAGCTGCCAAATGTAGTTAATCGGTACTAAACTCATAATAATTCAGTAACATCTAGTACGATGTACGATTATAAAAAAAAAAAAATTACTTTATTTTTTCTCAATTCAGTGGCACGATATCTTTCCAAATAAGGTGTTATTTCATGTGTCTGTTGAATTAAAGGCAAAACTCTTGAAGATGTAGAACTATCATTATGAAAAATTATTTTTCTCCCCATTATGGAAGGCACTGATCGAGTGGACATTTTCTTATACTTACAGAGTTTTTTTGTCTTCTACTATATTATGGAGCACACTATAGGTGAACCAACATAGTTAACTTAACCGGACAGCTTATGAACATCCATGTCTTGGTTGTAATTCCATACCAGGCCTACCGATGGTAGCTTGTTAGAGGCACCATACAAAGTGAAATATAAAATATTTTTTCAAAACGGATTCTTTAGAAAAATTTAGAGGAATACTTTCAATTCTTTTTAATAAACACCTCTTGGTAGCGAGCAATTGTGTCTGATCTTTTGGTTAAATCTATAACCGAACATTACTGTATATTATGTTATTATGTTATGCTACCCACTTGGTGCAATTGTTAGAGTTCTGAGCTGCCACTCAGTGGGCTTGGGTTCAAATCCTGAATATGGCCTGGTCGTTTCTGTGTCGTCCGCCTCATAGGGTTCAATGCTGCAACATAAATGGTGAAAGCAATGCGCGGTGAATAACAAAAGGAGAACTTTCACGACAAAAAGCCTCCGCATTAGACCAGAAAGTCAAAAAATAAGTTATTATGTTAACATCATTGTAAAAGAGCTCCCTGATTTATCTTCTTGGAATTCTTTCAAACTATACATTTGTGTTGACTTTGTCTGGTCCTAAATTTTCGCCAAACTTGGCGAGCAAATTCTATTACATTCAGTCAAGTATAAGTAAATCACTCGCGTAAGTAAAGAACAGAGCTTTAAAGTGTTCAAAATCTAACCAGTCACTTCAAACCAAAATTTCATCAGTTAACGTTCAAAAGTTGTAGTTAATTGATGTTTAGGTAGTCATTTAAATAAAATCACGAACCATTTACTTCCAGGAAATAATAGCATATTTAAATTATTTCAAACAAACATATTATTAATAGTTTGCTATTATAAGAGCGCGTTGGCCCAGTTGGAAAGGCAGTGGGCCAGTGACATAAACGTTTCTGGTTCGATACCAGCCGTTGAAAAATCAACCGCAGATGTACGTTAATGGCGGCTGATGCACGTAAAATCTATAGGGGCAGCGAAGTCCTCCAAGTTCTCAAACTTACCTCTGGGGGTGATGGGTCAAGTGTATCCGTCTCGGCACTTGTCTCGGTTCTAAATTACGGGACCGGTCTGTAAAGGGTAATGCTGGTCACCTTTACGGTGCTCCCTTCAATGAATGGCCACAGTCTCTCGGTGTGAATTAGTGCGTACGTCCGCATTCGATGTTGACCACAACTGGTCTAGTGTCTGCGAGACTTTGTAAGTCCGGAATTTCATAATCAGGGAGAATGTTTAATGTGCAATAGCCTCTGTATTATCAACAACAACAGTTTGTCATTATTTTGTATTCAAGATCCACAATTCCTTCAAGCCTTTGTTCATGCCTTCCTATATACGGCTCACTCACTCACTCATCAGCGCTTCTCCCACATAATGCTCTTTCCTTCATGACTTTGTCTCATGATACACGTACTGAGGGAAAACCAGTTAGGGAAAAGAATAACCTTATGATAAAGTATGAGAGAATACCATAAAAAACCGAGAAAAGGACTGTTTGTTTCCCTCTCTATTAGTGATATCAAGTTTATGGAAAGGTATGTACAAGATATTATCATAAGAATTTTCAAAAATTAAACTTTTGTAATTGGAATCAATGTCTTTGAAATCTTCTTAACTGGGATGTTTTCCAGTTGAACTCATGCAAGTCTCTGGAATCACTCCATCAGTTGTTTAATTTCTTTATATCGTAAATTAATGTACTAGCTTCTCTGTATTAACATAATCCCATGTTTCACCTTGTAAAAAAATGCTATGCTGAGAAATGAATACTAAACATTGCAGTAATAAATGATTGTGTTTAATACAACTTGAATGAACGTTCTATACTAAGTTTACATTTGTTTATAGTAATCGCTGTAACCCTTTTTTACATCCACATTGAGATATTTGTTTGTTAAGTGGAAAAGATAAACACATCGCTGTAAATTTAATACTTTAAAAGCATTACTGTTAAACATTGCTAAAATTAACAGTGAAATGGTTACTAATAAAAGGATGAGAGTAGCCTTCTGATACATTTTCAAATCTGCCAGAGATAGGAAACTGTTTAAAAAAGGCATGGCGAATTTCTAATTAAATTTCGCTTGACATATATTGGGCAGAAAGGTTTACAAGTTTTGACGCTTCCGAATTTCTGAAGAGTAACAGAATGGGGTATTGGGTGTGTATCTCAATTCATAACAAAAAATCTAGATTAAACTTTTTTTTCGTACATAGGATAAAGTTAAATCTTTCAGCTGCGTACTCAGCATGGTATTATATTCTAATAAATTCAGTGAAATTATGCAATATATTATATACTGCACATTAATATTTACTTTCTTTTTATATAATGTTTTATAACATACTATTTAAAGTTTCCTAAAAAGCCTTATCGGTTCATCAACCGAAATTAAATTGTATAGTTACCTTAAACAAAATAAAATAGATCATTTTTTTATGTTTACTTTTAAACACTTTGAAAATAACCTATTTTAATTGCAGAACATATTTTTTTTCCTTCAACGAACGTTATTGCTCGTAGAAAGGTTTTTGATCACTAAAAACAAACAGTTTTTATGGAAAGGAACAAAAAAATTAACTGCTTTAACAGCCTTCAAGAAATTTTGAAATGATACATATTATTTTAATATTCAATCATAAAATGGTTATAATAAGAAACAAACATTTTTTTTTTCTCGGGTAAGATTAAACTTTGCATATCATATTTAGATATTAAATTTTTTCGATTCATTTTTTTATAAGAATATGATAGTTAGACACTTGTTACAAATTTTAGTAGAACAGCACTTTATATAAAATGAGGCATGCAATAATAACTTCAAATTATGTAACAATACTTTT
Source organism: Dolomedes plantarius (assembly GCA_907164885.2). Taxonomy (NCBI): domain Eukaryota; kingdom Metazoa; phylum Arthropoda; class Arachnida; order Araneae; family Dolomedidae; genus Dolomedes; species Dolomedes plantarius. Next base: position 42,929,215 of record OU015498.1, read on the forward strand.
CTGCAATTAATTATCAAATGTACTGTTGGTAATAAGATGTATGTATGTATGTATGTATGTATGTATGTATGTATGTATGTAGATATACATATATACATATATACATGCATATATACATTTATACATATATACATATATACATGCATATATACATATATACATATATACATATATACATGCATATATACATATATACATATATACATGCATATATACATATATACATATATACATGCATATACATATATACATATATACATATATACATATATACATGCATATATACATATATACATATATACATATATACATGCATATATACATATATACATATATACATATATACATGCATATATACATATATACATGCATATATGCATATATACATGCATATATGCATATATACATGCATATATGCATATATACATGCATATATACATGCATATATGCATATATACATGCATATATACATGCATATATACATATATACATGCATATATACATGCATATATACATATATACATGCATATATACATATATACATATATATATATATATATATATATATATATATATATATATATATATATATATATATATATATATATATATGTATGTAACAGCACGAACGCGGCGAGGGCGTGGGAGAAAGGATCAAAGCTGATAGTCGGTCGTGGTCACATCTAAAGTTCTTTTCTGCAACATCACGGCCGCGGCACTGCATGGGGGGAATTTTTCGGCCTGCCGTGTGTCACAACGGAAGAACATCGTTTTCTTTCCCGCACCAACTCAGTCGTGTGGCCGGTGGGGCTCGCAGCCGCCCTGGGATATTCGAGGGTCCCGACGAGAGCTTACTTTGGTCCCCCAGCGTCAAACACTCAGAATCACTCCAGATGTAACTAACAAAACTTTATTTCTCTCAACTGCTACATCATAGTGGGACAATGACAAATCCGAAAATCGCCGCATGTACCTTGAAGCACGCCTATTTATAACCTAATAGAGGTATAGTCATGTGACCCTGAACTCTTGCACTTATTGGATGGAACCCTGAAATCTGGTGTAACTAGAAAACAACAGGGGTTGTATAGGAGGTTACATGGGTTACATAAAAGATGCCTGATTTAAATCGAATTTCTTTGTTCTTGAAATCGAATTGCGCAATTAATGATCAACACGTTACACCTAAGCATTTTTGAATGAAATTTGGAATTTTATATGTCATATATATATATATATATATATATATATATATATATATATATATATATGACACGCTGCCAGTTCTCATTTGATTGGCATACATACATATATATATATATATATATATGTATGTATGCCAATCAAATGAGAACTGGCAGCGTGGAAAATTTTACGGACGTCATAGCAATGAGTGTTACATTCATGCTAAAAGGTTTTAAGGGTTCAAGTCTTAAACACCTCAGTAAGTAAATCTCTATCGACCGGGTGTTCATAGCCCTAGAGAGCTGAATAAATGAATCAAAACAGCTGAGGAAGAGAAATCCCAAATCTAATTACTCTAACTTTGTTATTTATAAATTTATGTCGAGTACTTAAGCAACAGTTGATTTAATTTAAATATTTTCCCACATTCTCGTCATTGAATTGTTATTCGAACTTTGTGATATCGTACCATACAATTGCTCTATCCACAGTGAAACACTTCATTCAGTATATTTCTTTCAAAGAGTAGTTCGCAACTGTAAAGAACTGAATTTATGATTCAAAATTGCTGATGAGCAATAATCTCAAGAGTAATTACTCTAACTGTTTTATTTATAAACTTTGCCAAGTATTTGAGCAACAAATGATTAAATTTAAATGCTTTTCCCCATCATTGACACTGAATTGTTATAGCAACTACATACAGTTGTATCACATCTTCGTGAGTGAGTATTATACAATTGATCTATCCCCACCCAGTCACCTCCGGCAATAAATCTCTTTCAAAGGGTAAATCATAGCCCTCAAGAGGTAAATTAATGACCCAAAACTGCTGAAAAAGCGAAATCTCAAATTTAATTAATCTAACTGTGTTATTGATAAACTCTTGTCGAGTATTTAAGCAACAGATGATTTAATTTAAATATTTTTGAACATACTTGCCGTTGAACAGTCAGAGAAACTGCGTAGTGTTGTATCGATTTTTAGCGATGCAGCGTTATACAATTGCTCTATCCCAACTGAACATCCCAAGCAGTAAATCTCTCTCAAATAGTAGTTCATAGTCCTCAATAGCTTAATTAATGACCCAAAATGCTCAAAAAGAGTAATCACAAATTTAATTAATCTAACTATGTTATTTTTAAACTTTCATCGAGTGTTTAAGCAACAGATGGTTTCAGTTAACTATTTTGTAACATACTTGCCGTTGAATAGTCAGAGCAACTTCATAGTGTTGTATCGATTCTTAGTGATACAGCGTTATACAATTGCTATATCCCAACCGAACATCTCAGGCAGTAAATCTCTTGCAAAGAGTAGTTCATAGTCTTCGAGAGCTTAATTAATGATGCAAAACTTCTGAAGAAGAGTAATCTCAAATGTAATTACTCTAACTATATTATTTATAAACTTATGTCGAGTATTTAAGAAACAGATGATTAAATTTAAATACTTTTCCACAAAGTTGTATCACCTTCGTGATAGAGTACTATACAATTGCTCTAACCCCACCGAGTCACCTCCGGTAGTAAATCTCTTTCAAAAGGTAGTTCATAGCCCTTAAGAGCTAAATTAATGACCCAAAACTGCTGAAAAAGAGGATTCTCAAATTTAATTACTCTAACTATGTTATTTATAAACTTTTGTTGAATATTTAAGAAACAGATGATTTAATTTGAATATTTTAGAACATACTTGAAGTTGAATGGTCAAAGCAATTACCTAATGTTGTATCGATTCTTACTGATACAGCGTTATACAATTGCTATATAGCAACCGAACATCTCAGGCAGTAAATTTCTTGCAAAGAGTAGTTCATAGTTCTAAATAGCTTAATTAACGATGCAAAACTTCTGAAGAAGAGTAATCTCAAATGCAATTACTCTAACTATATAATTTATAAACTTATGTCGAGTTTTTATGAAACAGATTATTAAATTTAAATACTTTTTCCCAGAGTTGTATTACATCCTCGTGATAGAGTACTATACAATTGCTCTATCCCCACCGAGTCACCTCCGGCATTAAATCTCTTTCAAAGGGTATTTTATAGCCCTCAAATGCAAAATTAATGACCCGAAACTGCTGAAAAAGAGGAATCTCAAATTTAATTAATCTAACTATGTTATTTATTATCTTATGTCGAGTATTTAGGAAACAAATGATTAAATTTAAATACTTTTCCACACTCTTGCCATTGAATAGTTTGAGAACTGCATAGAGTTGTATCTCTTCTTCTATATAGAGTACTATTCAATTGCTCTATCCCCACCGAAACCCCTTAGGTAGTAAATCTCTTTCAAAGTATATTCCATATCCCCCAAGAACAGAATTAATGATGCAAAACTGCTGAAGAAGAGATATCTCTAGTATAATTAAATAAGTGGTATTTTACTGTATTATAAATGACGATCTCTTTTTAAATCCTTTTCACGTAAATATCAAACAAAGAAAGAGACATATATAGTAAAGCATCACATGAGATATCACTTTTCTGGAACAGTCATTTGAATAAAAAAGTGTCCACATAAGCAATATATATTTTATTGGAATATTCGATTTTCAATATGCAGTTACTTTAGCAGCTTTTATTCCGCATAAATTCCCATTTACGATACTTTAACGTACTTTCCGGAGTTTCTCTATCCCTTGTTTTGAAATATTAGAACGTTAAATCTGGAGCGGAGAATATAAAGTATTCCTTCTACTATGTAGGTACCTCATTTAGGTTCAAAATATAATTCAAATTGAGGGGCAAAGAAAAGCCGAAATGTAAGATCAGGGGATGATTTTCAATAGAGTTTGAGGTATTTTTAGTATGGTAGAAAATGAAAAAGTAGCATCGATATTAATGAATAATTATATATTTTGATTAGATTACGTTTTTTGAAAGGAAACCATTAAAAAATCTTTTACATTTTTTGTACTATATACTGAAAATATTTTTAAAAATGTGAATAACTTTTAAGCCATAAAAATATCTAAGAAAATTATTCATCGTCACCTCCTTAAGATTGCTGTCTACTAACCCTATTGGATTCGCTCACCTCAACGTTAATCTATGGAGAAAATTTGTCTATTATTTACAGCTACATAAACAATAATAACAATACAAAAATAGTATTTTTAGATAACTTGAACTTTTCTGCCTCTTGAAACAGGATTCATTTTATAAATTTCGTCCACAAAGGGAATTTAGGAGCGTTTAACACACACTATGCCGGATTTTTTTAACCGAATAATTTAAATTTTAAAATATTATTTGCATTTATAAAAATAATGAGAAATGTACCAAGGTGTAAAATTTCTCTTTCTATTACGGAGTACAATTAAAAAAAAGTCTTTAAATCAAAGTCGATAATCTTTGGATGAATTTTCTCCATAAGTTAACATTGAAGTGAGAGAATCTAATAGGGTTAGTACACAGCAGCCTATTATCGTAATCCTAATTACTGCTCTGTCTTCAGAAGTGAATGGATTGCAATAGACCTGGGACTAGAAGCTATTCTCTCTGAAGATGATTATGGTGACCAATGGATCTTGTCTGATAGCCGTAGTTCTCTCCACCATCTTAGTAATTGGCTTCTTGTAGGCGACAAGATCAGCACCTCTATCCTGCTGAAACTAAAGCTCATTTCACTTAATCATGACGTTCATTTGCAATGGATACCTTCACATGTGAATATCCACGGGAATGAAATGGCCGATAATCTTGCTAAGAAGGGTTGCAGGATCTCAACAACTCCCTCTTCCGCACTTACTTTTCTGGAGCTGTACTCCCGAGAAAAATCAAAAATCTCGGAGGAGTGGAAAACACCCCCCACCCATAATTGGTAAATGGGCTCAAAACCGGGTTTGTCCCTTGACCTCCCGTGTGACAGACGTACCCGGACTGTACTCTCAAGACTCGCCAGCGGTCACATCGAGTGCCTCACTTTCAATGAGGGCAGGAAGACCTTCGCCAACTGCACCAAATGCCTAAATCATCAGGCTTCTCCTGAGCACCTTTTAGACAGGGCCTTTTTATCGAATGGGCAAATCGGGACATTGCCCAGGGCCCCCTGAAGCTAGGGGGCCCCAAAACCCCCCTGGTGTATGCACCTAGTACTTATAATAGTATGTATTTTTATAAATGTCCGTAAGGGGGGGGGCCCAAATAGCATCTGCCCAGGGGCCCCCAGCGTTCATAATCGGGCCCTGCTTTTAGAATGCATGGGACTCTCCAGGGAGGATCTCTATAACAATCCTCTTCTAGTCTTCGACTTACTAACAGTCAACGAATTCGTGGATCTTGTCTGACTCCGTCAAACAAGGAGGATAAGCAACAAAAACACAGCAGCCTTAAGAATGTGAAACATTTCTCTGATCATTGGTACATTCACAGATTATGTCTCTCTGCAAATTCCCTTACAAGAGTAGAACCAGTGCATCAAAAATGGAAGCTATTCATGCGTAACAGCCCCAATCATTCACTCTTCAGTCGCTGCAATTTCCACCCACCTGATGAATATGCTTGACAGTGGCAGGAATCAAGTCAACCAAGGCTGCAATTTTGGACCGTGTTGCGGTTAGCCGTCGATACATGAGGAAAAAAAAAGAATATTCTAATCTATTAGTTTCTCTTAACTCTCAAGCAGAACAACGGTTTGAGACGAAATAGATATTTCATAATAATTTTTTTACTGAACACACACACACCTACAAAGTATCAGGTATTTATAAATAATTATATATATATATATATATATATTTTGACGGGTCCAATATCTATTTTAAAGTAGGATTACCGTCATCCATAACAGTCCTCCGGAAAGCGAAATTGTAGATGTCCTGCGTCACAAGTTTTAATTTTGGCAGCGTGCCAAACACAGTCTGAATCGCTTGGGCAAGCAGTAAACAGTTGAGACAGAAATGTACGAAAATGCATCAAAATTTTGACAAAGAAATTCCTAAAATGTTTTTGAAATCGGCATCACGTTAGCAGAAGATAACCAATTATTTCTGCATCAAACCAGTGGATCATTAATGATTATTTTTAATACATTTAATCATTTTTTAAAATACATCATTATTGAATACACAAAGGAATTAATGAGTTATAAATTTGGTAAGATCTAACATTTTTCTTAACGATTCGGATATAGAGAACAAAACCTTTGGTCCATTGAAGTTCGTTATAATGCGGTTCGACTCTACTATATTTCATAACACATTTTTTAATGAACACACACACACACCTACAAAGTATCAGGTATTTATAAATAATTTTATACACACACACACACATATATATATATATATATATATATATATATATAATATATATATATATATATATATATATATATATATGTATATATATTATATATATATATGTATATATATTATATATATATATATGTATATACATACATATATATATATATATATATATATATATATATATATATATATATATATATATATATATATATATATATATCTATATATATATATATATATATATATATATGATGTATATACATACAAATCATGTAAGCGACGATAAGTAATCCTACGTTACTAACCCGCAGTAGTTTCATTAGAACAGACTACCTGAAGCTTTTCATGAGATTTTTGGTAGAAATAAGTACACAAAAAGCATTTTTGTTCTATAATAATATTTATAGATATTTTAAATCAAATAAAAACATTTTTTGTAGAAAAAATGACCAAATAATTGTAATTTTGCTAAACAAAGAAAATCTCTCTCGAGTTTACATAGAATGTTGTAAATATTAGGTCTAATATATAATTTAGTCTTGTGCCTAGTTTTTGAAGTTAGTGAAACCAATTTTCGATTACAAAAATGTGAAAAATCATATATACTGACATTATTGGCCTTCAAAATAGAAATAAAAAATCAGAAAAATCTAAAAAAAATTACTAGTGGTTATGAATAACGTTTTTCAACTAAGACACTCGGATTTACTGCAAACGAATAACTGCTAACGCTCCAACACCTGTTGCACGACTGTCTGGTAGGGTTCCTTGTCAACTCGATCTCTTGCGATGAGAGGGGAGAGTAAGGGTGGCGCAAAACACACCCTTGGGTCGGATCCGACCCCCATCGTACCATTTGAGGGTTAAGAGATTCTCCACTGTGTAATTAAATGGTAAGAATCACGTGCACAGAAATATATACTTTTCTTGACAGTAAGTGTCCCCTTGTTTCATCCATTGGTGATCAGCGTAAAAGATATACGTAAAAGTAATCTTTCAAACCAGTTAACTACCGTACCGTTTCGATTATTACCCTTATATTAAAGAACTTGTTATGTTTTACAGTGAATATGTACCGCAAAAACTATTTTTACCATGTTTTTATTAACTTGCTTTTTGTTTGTTTGTGTGCGTGTTTGTCCCTTACAAATCTTGCAATCGATTTTTAACTAACTTCCCGACTAGCTAGACATTTGAAACTTTTAGAATAACTCAGAACACGATAACAATGCATTATTTTAACACTTTTAGCCATCTTTAAGCAGATTTGAATCCATTTCCAGTTAATTTTGTTTTGTAGACTGGTGCAGCCATCTATCGCCCGGGACGGGAACGAAAAGTTGAACGCAAGTTAACTTCCAATTAACTTCATTTTCTTTCAAGTTGATGGGATAATTCATCAAGAATTTTTTTTAAGTATTTATTAATACATAGAATTGTCAAGTTTATATGATTCAACAGAAAATTTAAAAACATGGTACATAAAAAGTTCTTTTTATATTGTAATTATTATGAGATAATTTTTTGCTAACTTAAAGTAAAATGCTAGGTTTTATGATCAAATAACTGGGTTACTGGAAACCAAATGACTAGATTTTTTCTATCAACACCTAATATATAAAGTATTAATATTGATTAAATTTGTAACAAGTCTGCTGTCATAAGTATGGAAAAAAGAAACATAAAGATAACTATACATGAGCTATAAATGCCATATTCGACAATGTGTTCCAAACTTTGTTGGATCTTATATTATTATATAAAAGAAAAAAATACATTTTGAATCGTGATGCATTTTTTCATATTAATTTTTGATCATTTTTGTACTTACTAGGTATTTTTCACTCTGAGTACAAAAATGCAAAAATCCTCTAATGGTCCTACGGGAATGTCACAGATTTACGTACGAATAGAATTTTATGTCGAACAAAAATAACCACGGCACCTGAATTCCTTACGTCAGAGAATAATGTTTAAAATATGCGCAAATACGATAGATGAACGTTTTTAAAGGTTAAATAGTATCAAAATTTGTTTCCTAAAATCGGGTCTAAACCTTAGGCCGAAAGAAAACTTCTAATATTTTAAATAATTAGTAACGACCGTCTCCGAAAAGCAAGCATTAAACTAAACTAGTCTCTAAAATTTTTGGTCGGTATTCTTCTAATTGTAAAAGTACTCTGTCATAGTCATAATTATTATTTCCAGTAACTTTTCCTAGTACATTCCAAACTTTTCCTAGTACTTTTAGGGCAACAACACAGCGCATTGGCTTGCATACTTTAGTCAATTGTTCATTAATTTCCGACGACACTTGATTTTTCCTATGGTGCATTTTTTCTGAAAGACAGGAGATCGTTTGACTAACGGTCTTTAATCGATTTTTCAAATTGTCTGCTTGCGACCAAGATCAAACTTCAACATCCAAACGTTAACACTTACGTTATACTAACAGACCGATACCGGTGTTAAGATGAATAGAAATTCTCGTTCACCATTATCGGTCATAAATCCCCCACCACTTTAATGACACTATAACACAAGATGTTACTCTGCAGATACGACATTGTTTTTTTCCTATTTTTGATTACATATAATAATAAAAATATTGCATATAATAATAAATGTATATAATAACTAGCTGAATACCCGTACTTCACTACAGAGTAGATTCAAATTAAATACAACGGTCAAAATTTGCAATTAATGCCAAAAATATATAAATACACACACACACACACATATATATATATATATATATATATATATATATATATATATATATATATATATATATATATATATATATATATATATATATATATATATATATATAAATAAATCGTAACGGATATTTTTATAGACAAAATAATGTAGAAGAAAATATTGAAATTAAATAAAACGGTCCATGTATGCAATTAATTTGTTTGTTAAAAATTCATAAAACATACTAATTTGAATTAAATTCTTTAAAAACTTCCATTTTAATTAGTCTAGTGGTTAAAATTTCTCTTTTATCGTATTTAATATGTCTTGTCAATTTATTTCGTTGTTATGCGCGTGACGCAAAATTAATTTAAAGTATCACAAAAAGAAAAGAAACCAGGTGATCCGAATTTAGTAAATTAAATTCTAAAAACTAATCTTTAAAAATTTACCAAATATCAGTAAAGAAGTAAATATTCGAAAAAGGCTTGATTTTAAAGGAATTTTTATTATCTTTCTCGTGATTCAAGTTTTATAACCCTCAGATCATTATTTTATTTGCAAACTTAAATAAAGTTACAAAAAAAAATTTATTTTTAAAAAATACAATAAGAATTTTTTCAAAAACTTTCTTAGTGCACCCCTACACCATAAGAAGAATCGCCATTCAAATTTTCAGCCCTTTAGGTTCAGGGGTTTTATGTGTGCGTCATCTGTCAATCAGTCAGTTACGGAACTGTTTTCTATAGATTGATAAACATATTGCATATAATAATAAACATATATAATAATAAACCTACACCGTATTCCCCTGTGTGCATTTCTAGTTATACTCTACGTGAATTAGTCGTAATGTTAAAAATCTTTCGGCAGTCTATCTGCTTCCAAAACCTGTTTCAACCGCAAAACATTTTTCCTCGGATGCGCCGTATCTAAAGATTAAGAGGATTAATGAGTTTTAATACATCATTCAGAAATTTACAAAACGTTTATAAGATAACTTTCTGAAAATTTAAATATCCGACCCAAATCTGAAAAGATTTTAGTTGTTCTTTTTTACACGATATATAGCATAAATATCGCTTACCAGTGCATCCCGTTAATGACTTTCTCTGTATTATATGAGACCGTACAATATAAGACTTTATAATTTATAATCTAGTCATTACAATATCACAAAAATAAATCGTGATAGCTATATTTAGTCTACTTCTTCGAGATATTAGTTACAATTTCCATTCTTATAATCTTGAAATTTCCAATTTGCAACCATACACCACCGGTGCTTTGAAATTACGAAACGAAATCACACTGGATGTGCCATTTATAAACGGATTAAAAAATAATAATTTTGTAGTTGAATACAGAAGGCAAATGACAAACGGTTTATGCGAGAACATTCTGAAAATGTATATATCAGACACAAATGTGAAAGAATTTTAGATAATTTTTCACACGTTATATAGCATATAACGTGCTTCTATAACGCATTTATAGTGCGTCCGATTACAGGCTTTTGGTTCCACTGAAATTTGTGTGCTATATAATAATATTAATATTTCTTCTTTATTGTCTAGTCGTTATAATATGACACGAATACATTTTGAGAGCTATATTTAGTCTACTTCTTCAATTTTGTCTACTTGCAAATCCCGTGTTCATTATTCCCCGATCCAGTGTACCAAACCACCGATACTTTGAATTATCGGTGGTATATATATATATATATATATATATATATATATATATATATATATATATATATATATATATATATATATATATATATATATATATATACATATATATATCTATATCTATATATCTATATATATATATCTATATATCTATATATATATATATATATATTAGACGTTCCAATTTACACGATAGACAACATAAATATATCTCTGTAGTACGTCTGATTATAAGCTTTCAAATCTACTGAAATTTCTATACAATATAAGTCTTTCCTATGAGACTTTCCAATTCATAATCTAGTCCTTCTATTACCATCTTAAGAGCTAGAATTAGGCCACATCTCCGAAATATTACATGCAAATTCTACTCCCATTACCCAGAAATTCTCCGTTCGCAACCATAGCCCCGATGCGTTGCGGTTACGGAGAGCGAAACGGGCGGCCGCGCAACCGCACATAAAATGCTCCCAAAGTGGGCTAACTCACTCATCGTACACGTGTGAATCTATCTCGTAAATTACCGAAAGCCCGCGGGGACCTGCCACAGTTCATGAGGTCAGGGAGTCAGTGTATCAGATTTTGGACGGACAGAGACAGTGCTTGCATGACGCCTTAAATACCTGGGGGTGATTTAATGGGATTTCATTATCATGCAGATGAATGATGCAGTGATACCGCAAGGAGCGGGGGCGTCAATTTGCGAAGTCAAAGGCGGTAGAGATCAATACCATTCACATCGGCCGGAAGAAACGGTATCTATGAACTGTAGCCTTGACATCACATGGAGAATACGCGCATGTGCGTCAATATTTCTTTTTCCCTCTCTGCTATTTATATATATATATATATATATATATATATATATATATATATATATATATATATATATATATATATATATATATATATATATATATATATATATATATATATTGGAAGCAGTAAAACATCCCACCTTCAACATTCATTAGAATTCTTAACTTTCTATTCGTTCTCATACCACAATCTCAGTCCCAGACACAAATTTCAAATAAGCAAAAAGTTATGTTTAGTTACATTAAGAGTAAGAAAATAAATGTATTTAAACTGAACACATTTGAAGTACATGGTTTTAGGTTTACAATATATGTCGTTACAATATAAATTTTAATTCTCTGTATTTGTATAAAAGAGATGTGTGAATTTGCTCTTAACATAACTGTATATTTTGCTCTGTATATAAAATCATAATTTCTAAAGGTATCATTAATATCAAGAATATTTTAAATTGTATAAAACTTTTTAATTTCGAATGGCAAATTAAATTTATCAAATATTTAAGAATATCAATATATATATATATATATATATATATATATATAGCTCTGTCTTATTTTAAAAAATCTCAACTTTAATTTAATGTAGTTTCTTGCTTTTCCCTTAAACATATGAGATGTACAGATTTTAACTTAAAATAAACTGGTTACCAGTAAATTACATTGATGCGAAATTAAAAACAAACCACAATAACTTTGCAAAATTTTTAACTTCAATGTATTCTTGAAACACGTAAAGAATATGACTATATTTCCGGGTTTTTTGTGCTGTACAAATAAAGAAGAATTTTTTTTTTAATTAATTTTATTTTTTATTTATTATAAATGTCCAGAAGATAGGTATGACGCCATTTGTTCACAGTAAAGGGAGAGACTCATTCATTTAAGGGGGCACTGTATAGAGTAAAGAAGAATACCACAGCAATAAATTAGTAAGTAATAAATATAAATAAAAGTATACAAACAGGACTATACTTCTTAAATAGATACATGAGTGATTAAAAGTCTAGTTAGAATTTTATAGATATAGATTGATTAACATTATGGAGAGATTATATATCGGTAGAAATCCGTGCACAATTATATAAATAAATGCATAGCAAAATAAAATTAGTTCAAGTCGATGAAGCGCTATCGATCATAAAAATGCTATTAAAAAAGTGATAAGATATATTAGATCTGAAATATACTTAAGGAAAATAGTAGGAATTTCTGAAAGTTAATTTGGTTATCTATTGTCTCCAGACAGAATTTGAAACTATTGACAAGTTACTAATGAACATATGTTTTATAATTCTGAAATGTTTCGTTTACATTATATAATCTTCATTCGGGTATTTTCTTAATATATTTCTTAAGATAGTACAAAACATTACTATTAACTTCCATTGAATAGGAAAAGGAAATTAATCTTAATATATCATATTTCAAGACAGAAAAATTAATTTTCATTCTCATTCTTATTTTCTGTCAGAAAACAAGATTAAAATTTGAACCAAATGGCTATTTAAATTCCTAACCAAAAGGATTTTTTTCTGTTTAAATTCCTAAGTTTGACTGAGAAGATGCGTCTCGTTAAAACTCTGTTTTTGAATATTATCTTTATTATAGTGGTTTTTAACTTTATTTGATCGAGACCACTGGCCGAAAAAAAACTTTTTGGGGTCCCTCTCCCAAAAGCCTTTAAGAGGGAAAAAATGGGTTTCATTTTCTGAATGAAAAAAATTTATTTGTGATAAACAAGATTTAATAAAAAGTTTACTAATTAAGAAGTATAACCCTTTAAGAGGAAAAATGGGTTTCATTTAATGAATAAAATAAAATTATTTGTGATAAACAAGCTTTAATAATAAATTAACTAATTTAGAAGTATCACCCTTCAACAGATAGAAATAGGTTTCATTTTCTCAATGAAATAAAATTATTTGGGATAAACAAGCGTTAATAAAAAGTTAACTTATTAAGAAGCATTACCCTTTAAGAGGAAAAATTGGTTTCCTATTCTGATTGGAAAAAAATTAATTGTGATAAACAAACTTTAATAAAAAATTAACTAATTAAGAAGTATAACCCTTTAACAGGAAAATATGGGTTTCATTTTCTGAATGAAATAAAATTATTTGGGATAAGCAAGCTTTATTAAAATGTTAACTAATTAAGATGTATAACCCTTTAAGAGTCAAAAATGGGTTTCATTTTCTGAATGAAATAAAATTATTTGGGATGAACAAGCTTTAATAAAAAGTTAACTAATTAAGAAGTATAACCCTTTAAGAGGCAAAAATAGGTTTCATTTTCTGAATGAAATACAATTATTTATGATAAACAAGCTTTAATAAAAAGTTATATGTAAACTTAATAACGATAACAAATTTAACGTAAAAGTGAACTGAATAGCAAACACAAAAGTCTTTGAAAACTTGAAAACTAATGGGAAACAAAATTTGCTTTACTAGATGTAAAATTGCTTTAACGCTGCGTCTTCGCATTGTATGTTTTCATATATTTTCATATTAGAAATTTGTACGCATAACAGGGATTGTTTCGCACTTGAGATATCGGTAAAAAAATAAATGTAGGAAGTCTTAGAATTTGAAGATAAAATTCGGAACAAAAAAATTATTTTGTTCCTAATTTTATAAAATTGTTCAATTCACGGTTTTGAAATGATGAAACCAATTTTTTTTATTTGTATTTATTTTAAATTTCTTCTGGCTTTACGGACCATTTCTTGGGTACTTCCGGACCACCGATTACGAAAAACCGCTTTGAAGAAAAGGTCAAATATGATTGGTATTAAAATATCGGACCTTTCTCCTTTAGGCTACCGATCTATACTCAGACACGTATATAAATATACATCCTATATTAATATCTTAAAACCTATACACCCATATAAAGATTAATAATAAGAGTAAGATAAACGATATCACATTCTCTACGCAATGCTCATTGCTACATATTTTATTCGATACATTTGAAAAATGCAGATATGAAATTCCAGACACTCACATGCAATCTATATATTACATTAAGTTACCATAATTCCTTTTCTTTTGGCTAAACAGTGGTAACCGCACCCCAATAATGTATTTGTTTGAATTTATATAATGACTGTACTTCGCAACGAGATCAATGAAATCCGCATTTTGGCATAAACTCAAAATAGCTACTGATGTCTCCTAATTATTGCCAGCGACATTATAGACGTGCAGGTGCACTGAAAAGTAAACAATTTGGCTCGTGTTTTCGAAACACTCATTTTTTATGATGCATTTCTATGGGTTGTTAAATGCATAAGTCTGATAAAAACTAAAGTATATTATTCCATTAAAGTTATAAAGGTTTCTAAACTAGTGATTACATTACTGATAGTGAAAGTTTTTAAGAGTTTACACAACTAACTGATTACAGAAAAACTAACTTCTCGTCTACTTCCTGCATATGTAAATGAACAAAGAAATCAATTTTTGGCTCGTTTACTTAAAATCAATTTTGTCGATATCGTGAACATTTTTCAACAGCATAGACGTATATGATAAAAATATTGAAAGATTGTATCGACTTCTCTAAATACTTAGTCCTGAAATCAATCTCGAGATCCTTTGACATATATATATATATATATATATATATGCTAATATGCTATTAGGTCTTTTAATGATTTTTTCATAGTAAATTTTTTTTTCCATCTGAGAGAGACATGAAAGTCTCTGAATCATAGAAGTCCAGTCACTTGTTCGTAGATTAGAAAATAACCATTTTCTTATATTTTCCCTCATATACTAATTTTCCTTCAATGCGGTATGAAAACCCAGGTATATAGTCTGATGTCTTTAACACTAGAAATACGGCCGCCGTCATTTTGACAGTTTCGGACATGCTATTACAGAGCACAATATCTGTATGTATGTCCACAGGCTATAGAAATTTTATAATTTTTTCTAATTTTACGCGAAATATGCACACACATTTACAAAATGGTATTCCATAGTATAGAGGGGAGGAAATTTGTATACCTACAAAGACTGAAAGCCGTCAGTTTCACGGCAATATAGAAAACAGGTATAAATCTTTACAGGTATAAATCTTTTATTAATACCTGAAAAATGTTAGTTACTTTTCGTCTCTTCCCCCTTTTGCAAATAACAGAACTATTGGCTCTTCGGAAATATTGGGGTTGAAAAATAAGAACTGCACAAACCATGTATATATTTTTACGGATAAACCATACCAGGTTGTCAGCTCGGCATACCTGCATAAAAATATATCTAAATACATACTAATTTATTATATATTGGTATGAGATAGTTCAAAATTTAAAGTATTGAACTATTTAAAATAATCATTAAATATTTTAAATTCTTGATTTTATTTTTAACCGTCAAAATGAGGGCGTTCAGTCTTTTTAGTAAGAAAAAAAATTCCCGTCTTTCTAGTTTTAACTTTCGGAACACAACTAGAATAATTACGTCCCTGAGCCCTCCATAATAACTCTCAACATTCATGAGGTCGATCTATCTGTATAAAAGCCAAATACGAATCACTGACTGATCACTTTATCTCTCAATCAATACGTCCTATGAAGCCGACATTTTGTATGCTTGATGCTCTTAGACTCTTGATCCTCACTAAGAAATATTTTTAAAAAAACTCAGTAGGAGGCTCAGAGAGATGTCTACATAACCAAATGCCGGAGGTACGTTTCCCCCTTGCTATAGCCTCGTCTACTAGACATAATCGATAAGTAAAAGGTAGGGGAAAAATTCCACCTCTTTCCCCCAACGTACTTATTGTCTATTCTAATGACTGAATTTCCCTAAAGTTTTAGTGATGACTGACAAAGAATTTCCAAGAAATTCCTCATTTTGATTTTTTCCCCTCCAGCGTACTTAGTGAGGAGCCCTTGGCAAGACAGACATCTTGGTCCAAGGTTGATGGTTAACCCTTTGAGGGGCGCCATTTGCACAGTGCAAACGCCTAAATTTAGTCTTTTTTCACTTGCATTCAATGTATTTCAGTTAAATTATCAGAAAAATAGCTATTACTGCCATCTGTTATCAGTTAAAAGAAGTAAAAACATTTTGAAACCTTTAATTGGAAATTTTTTCATTCTTTAGGTTAAAACAATCGGGAAAAATCGGCACAGTGAAAACGATAGAGGTTGTTGTCACTAAAAGGGTTAAACTGGGAGGGGGTTGTACTTACATTTTTGCCTCCCCCTGACACGTAGGGGGTTTCATACTTTTTTTCAAGCGTATTAAATTTTGTAGTGGAAAATGGGAGAGACAAGAGATTTTTCATTTGTGTCTGGGAGAAATTTTAGTTCCTTTCCATCCAGTGCATTGATCAACATGTCTTGCCAAAGGGTCCATATACCTTGTATGAAGCTGTTGTGTATCTCTATATATTTGCACTAGGGACGCATGCCATGATAGCATGCTCTATTCATTTGTATTTATCTTTTTGGGGGGATTACAAATAAAAAAGAACTTAAATAATAAGGGGAATGCAGCTATAATATAAAACGACAAACAGTTAAAAAATATAGCGACTACATTATTATGCCGGAAGAGCAGATTTGTTGACACATTATATCTAACGGCAGGTTTTAAAAGTTGGCGTGACTGTAACAAAGAAGTTAATCTTAATATAATCATCCTGGGACTGAAGAAACGAGCTTGCTATAAACTTTGTATTGCCTACTGTAGAAAAATTAAAATCTTATAAGAATCTTAAAATGAAATATATATATATATATATATATATATATATATACATATTGGTCTAATCCGGAGGCACTTGGCATTAGACATTTACCTTTTGTTATTCACCGCTATTTTACTGGCTACTTTTATATAGGAGCACCATATAGGTGAGCCAGAATTGCTCCCTATGAGGAGGACGACACAGAAACAACCAAGCCTTATTCGAGATCTGAGCCTAAGCCCACCGCGTGGTAGCTCAGAACGCTAACCACATATATATATATATATATATATATATATATATATATATATATATATTTATATATATATATATATATATATATATATATATATATATATAAATATATATATATATATAAATATATATATATATATATATATATATATATATATATATAATATATATATATATATATATATATATATATATATATATATATATATATATATATATATATATATATATATATATATATATATATATATATATATATATATATATATATATATATATATATATATATATATATATATATATATATATATATATTTGTGTGTGTGTGTAAGTATGTAACAAAACAATATTGGGTTGACGGTTTTAGCACGTGTACGTTACTTGTCTATTTCCGTTTAACTGGTGCTAAAATGTTTGTAAATAAAACCATTGTACATTAAAATGTCTGGGACTGCGACAAACGTCTGAGTTTATTTTTAGAATATATCGAAAAGCAAAAAGGGAAATTATGTCGTCTAACAGTGAACTGTTGGCTCCAGTCTGTCCAAGTTGGCTACATTTCAAGAACCGAAATCAATGGTCATTCGTCTCGTGGCCCATCGAGAAATACCGTGGAAATCTATACTGAAATATAACTTGGAATATATATCAAGTTTTCCACTTACAAATATGCGTAATTTTAACATAAATATCTAATGGGATTCATAATACAGTAGCCAAATATAAAAAAGTTTTAAATAAAAATATTTGAACATCTGCAGGTGTTACGAAAAGAAAGATAAAATTCTATTATAAAAACCAATATTCCCTTCACAAATGCAAATTACATTCTTTGAATAAAATATGATTTTAAAAATTTTGCATTTGAATGCGGTCCGTAAGTAACCATTTTTGACTGTTTTCCCTATGTGATATAATTTAAATGACTTACATCATCGAAAGTTTTATATTTTTAGAATTTGTGTGGTATTTGGACAGGTAGTATTCGTAAATCAAGAACAGACACTTTTCAAACCACATATCTGTTGTCTATGGATATATATTTAACAAAAAATAAACGCTATAAAAGTTTCCAGGATGCAATTCCTTTTAGAATGTAACTGGCCGTTTAAAATTCAATAGTGTTTTCTTTATTCCATCTTGCAATAGTGACTAATAAATTAGACTTTCTTAGAAGCAGTTCTTGAGTTGGCGGGATTTGATACATTCTATTTCCTGTAGATTATGGATTTACATGAAAAGTAATAAAAATAATAGAACTTGATTGGATTAAAAAATTTGATTACATAATACTTAGATACGGAAAGATGAACATTTTCTTAAACTTAATTAACTACATTTTTTTTATTATTATGACATACATTCTCTCAATTAAATATATTTTGGACGCAATGTGTCAGCCTTTTTACCTGAATGGTTACTAAATTTCAAGGACATGCTCAAAGCATGGGATTACGAAGTCTAATGCTAAAAAATATGAATAAATGTTACTGAGACAAAGCAATACATTCTGCAGTTTCTTTCTACCACAGCATCAACATAGGTGAAAATGTTAAAATGGCTCATCAACATAATAAGATTAATAAATGCTATAAATTATTTTTGAATTATGTACAAAACAGAGTAAACAGACTCTGTTTACTGTATAATTATGGAATATGGATAGTTTATTATTGTTAAGATTTACAATAAACAATGATTTTCATTTATTCTACCAAGTCAAACTTTTCAAAATGTGTTAAACTACCTGTAAGTTGTACGATAACCGTTTGAGTGCAAAAAATCTTGGAAGAAGTTTCGGAAAGATTTTCATTTCCAAATGTTAAAATGCACATTACACTAATTTTTTACGTAGTCGCGTTATTTAATGAGGCATTTGTATAGTGACCCTTTCGTGACCCTTTGTATCGTGACTACCTTTTGTGTTCCTTCGTCGAAGAAACTCACCGCTAACCTGTTCTGCCACTCTTTCACAACGATTTTTGTTGCTTGATCGCTCTGTAGACTCTGGTGAACCAAAAATCTCATACGTGTAGAAACAAACGGTAATAGCTATGAGCTAGGTCTGGACTATACGATGGTGATTCAAAAACTTCCTAAACAAACAATGCATGTGTACGGACGTCAGCAGACAGTAACCCACGCCGTCGAATCTGAATTTCTTAGAGCAGCTTCTTAAGGCGACAATGAACCTGGAACAACTTTTTTTATTACTATTTTCAATGTTTAACTCTATATACAAAACTAGCTGCAAACCGCACTTCGCTACGGAGTACATTCAAATTAAATACAACGGACAATGTATGCAATTAATGTCAAAAATATGTTTAAATATATTTATAATAAACTAGCTGAATACCCGTGCTTCGCTACGGGATACATTTTAGGATAATTACAATAAAAAAGCAATGAAATTGCTTTTTAGAGGATTTCTTATAAACAATATATTTTGTTTCTTCATTAGGCGGAACTAATATTACCAGGCTCGTCCGCGAACTTACGCGTGAGCCAGCTACGTAAAACTGACCGTGAGAGAAACAATTTTCTGGTAAATGTAAGCAATCATATTTTAAAGTTTGGCCTTGGGACTTATTTATCGTCATGGCGAAGCATATTTTGAGAGGAAATTACAGTTTTATATATAGATTTGATTTAATATCCATAAAACTTACTAATTTGAACTAAATTTTTAAAAATTTCCATCTCAATTAGTCTAGTGGTTAAATTTTATCTTTTACTGTATTTTAATATTTTCTTTGTATCAATTAATTTCGTTGTTACGCACGTGATGCAAAATTAATTTAAAGTATCACAAAAAGAAAAGAAATCTCGTGATCAGCATTTAATAAATTAAATTCAAAACTTTCCTAACAATTACTGTTTTGGAAGCTAATATTCTGCTAATTTCCAGTAAAAGCTAAAATCATTTGAAAACCACACACCAGTGTTCCACTCACACGCAACACTATAAAACTGAATTACAGTACTCTACGTTTATATGGGCATTGAAAATTGTGGTTAGTAGAGGGCAATAGGGACAATCCACGCATTGTCTATAGACACTCGCTATCTCTGGCTATTATTTGATCCGTAATATCTGCCTCATATGCCGTATGTTTCTAAACGCCATTCCAGAATGAAGAAATCGTGTAGAGGAGGCTTCTGCAACATGTGGACAGAGACAGTTGTTTTGTGACAACTGACTGAAGTGGTGTCATCTTTGGCTATTATTTGATCTGTAATATCTGCCTCATATGCCGTATGTTTCTAAACGCCATTACCATATGAACCACAGCCTAATTCCTTTAAAATGGAACAAAATGAGTAACTCCAGTTAACCATGTAATCCACTACTGCTACAGGGGCATCAAAATGTGAGAAAACAGAGTTTAAATCAGCCAAAACTGCAATTATGGTGTACATATGACACCTAACTTCTCCAAAAATCTTTGCCTTTGTGATGAGACTCATAAGTGATTTTATTTTTGATGAAACACTTTTGCTAACAAATCATGACGATCCTGTGGTTTTTGTCCAACTATTCTTTGCTGTTGTTGTCTGATTTCTTCCAATCTCGCTTCTCTTTCCGGGGTAAAGATTCGGAAAATCATTCGGAAAAAGCTGAAAGGTAAACAATACCAAATCAATTAAAAACTAAATACAGTATAAATAACGTACAAAAAATAACAGTATAAGTAACACAGTATGAATAAAAAGTACAGGCTGCAGCCAGATATGCTCCGGCCAATAATACAAAAAAAAGAATTTTAAAATCGTAGTAAGCAATGAAAAACATTTTACACACTTCAATAATAGCAAAACAAAACATGATGGTAAAATAGACAGGAAAGTTAAAACAGAAGTAAGAAGTTAAATTCTAAAAATATAAATGAGGTATGAATCAGCTATCGATTCTAATCTATGAATCATTTATCAGGACATGAAAAATTTACTACATGAAAAAAAAATTAACCTTACCTCCATTAATTTCAACACTTCTTGACCTGTGGCTTGTCCAATCATGTGAAATATAATTCTTGACAATAAATATTGTTAACCTAAACTGTTATTTGTGTTTTTTTTTTAATTTAAAAAAGTTATGTTCTCAAAATATGACAATTAAGAAAAAGATATCATCGAGAAAAAATAAATCATGCTACTTAAGAAAGTCATACCAAAAATTTCTATAAAATTAATCTGCAACTATATTTGACATACAAAATAATGCATATGTAATACATTGCTAACATGTTTTAACATCAAAAATTTCCACAATCAAAAGCTAAAATTAGTTTAAAACATTAGCTTTAGAATTTTGTGCAGAATGATAGGTGTTTTAGGTAAATTTCATTAAAAATTACTTCAAATTGATCAATTTATAAAAAAGGTATGCTATTTACAGTTAAGTTTTTATTTCTTTTTTTGATTTTTAAGTGCTATTTTAGCATAAAAGACCAAAAAAACCTTTACAAAATTATTTTTTTCTCAAAGCTAAACACAAATATAATTATCAGTTGTTTTAAAACACCCATTTAAACATTGTTAAGTTTCGAAGTATTATAATAATAATTAAAAATATTCCAGAGTTTCAGACAGAAGTATAAAAAGAAAGAATACGCAAAAAAGTAACTAAATTAAACAAAAATTGACAGAATACAGAAAAAGTGAACACCGGCAAAAGTAAATAAAACGTTTCCTTGTGCGCATGCGCAGTTCCTATGAATGATTGATTCCAACGCTTAGCACCGCGTTGGAAGAACCACATAAAATTTGTGTTGAAGTATCGTTCTTTAAAATTCAATTAAAAATCGAAATTTTAAGATAGAGACTTGAAATGAGGTTTATATGAATGAGAAAGCTTTCATCTTCCAGATGATGTAAATATTTTCTTTGTAAGATAAAAACTCGAAGAGCATCGACCGTAGATCCTCAAAATTCCCGTAAATTTCTCTAAAAACTGGTTTTAATATTTTGATGAAAATATTAGTCTGTTTTAAATTATTTTTAAACAAATGAGGTCTTGTTTGAAGGAGAAATGTCTGAAGTCTTAGATTGTAAAAAGATCAAAATTCTACGATCATTTTTTGCCGAGATATCGTAATCTGAAGTTAAAAAAAAATAAAAATCCCACAAAACATAATTCAATGACTCAATCGCTTAGAATACAAAGGGAGAAAATGCTGTCATTCTATTCCGCGCTTGAAGAACCAAGCAGGAAATTTGTGTTCGAGTATCGTTCTTTAAAATTCAATTAAAAATCGAAATTTTAAGATAGAGACTTGAAATGAGGTTGATATGAATGAGAAAGCTTTCATCTTCCAGATGATGTAAATATTTTCTTTGTAAGATAAAAACTCGAAGAGCATCGACCGTAGATCCTAAAAAGTGCATAAATTTCTCTTAAAAGTGGTTTCAATATTTTGATGAAAATATTAGTCTGTTTTAAATTATTTTTAAACAAATGAGGTCTTGTTTGAAGGAGAAATGTCTGTAGTCTTAGATTGTAAAAAGATCAAAATTCTACGATCATTTTTTGCCGAGATATCGTAATCTGAAGTTAAAAAAACATAAAATATCGCACAAAACATAAAATAAAAAATTTTCTAGAATAAAATTTAAAATCCGGGCTTCGACGTGCACCTTCCTATAGTCTGCACTACCCGTGTGCCAAATTTGACGTCTGTAAGTATCACAGATTCGCCTGGGGGTCGCACACACACACACACACACACACACAAACACTCTCTTTTATTAATAAGATACAACGATCAATATATGCAATTGACGTAACAAAAACAAAAAAATATATTTATAAAAAAATCGTAAGGGTTATTTTTATAGACAAAATAATGTAGAAGAAAATATTCAAATTAAATATAAGAGGACATACTAAAGAATATACTACAGTTAATATATTACAGTTTGAGGAACATAATATCTTTTGTTGTATTTTAATATGTTTCTGGATAATGTCCAATCGTCTGCCGAATTAGCAAGAAAAAAAAAATTTTTGTCTATTTAGTTGTTATGCACGTGACGATAAATTTATTTAAAGTACCAAAAAAAGAAATCACATGATCAGCATTTAATAAATTAAATTCTAAAAATTAATTTTTAAAAATTCACCAAAAAATCAGATAATGGAGGTAAAGATTCGAAAAAGATCTCATTTTAAAGAAATTTGTATGATCTTTCTCGTGATATAAATTTTATAACCCTCAAATTATTATTTTAAATGTAAACTTAAAAAAGGTTACTAAAACAGCCTAAAAATTTAATTTTAAAAATCTAAGAAGAATTTTTCAAAAATCTTTTTTAGTGCACCCCTACACTATAAGAAAAATCGCCAAGCAAAATTTCAGCTCTTTAGGTCCAGCGGTTTGGTCTGTGCGTTGTATGTCAGTCAGTCAATCAGTCAGTGAGTCAGTCAGTTACGGAACTGTTATATATATATAGATAAGAATAATTTGTGTTCTTTTTTTAGTACAATTTAAAACCCTTAGGGCCTGTTCACATAGGAGTCCGTTGCGTTTCGTTAAGGAAAAGATGACGTTGAGACGGAAATAAACCAATCATAGGCATGAAAAATTTCATTGCTAATCGTTTGGAGGCATATGATTGATTTATTTTCGTCTCAACGTCATCTTTTCCTTAACGCAATGCAACAGACTCCTATGTGAACAGACTCTTAGAATTCAAAATAAGAATTTTTTGGAAGAATAATGCCTGTTTTTCGAAAAATATTCAAAAATACTAGAATTATTAAAAATACTCCGACTGAATTCCAAATCATTTAAAAACCATAATTTTTTTAATATAAGTTTATTGTACATGTATTAACATATAATTGTGCATTGATATTTAATTTGTATTAATTTAAAGCCATAAATAATTATTTTTTGATTTGCCTGTTATTTTTTTGTTTTAGCCTTTTTATCATGGTCTTTAAATTTGAAAAATATTTTTGGTTCTAGACCAGTTTTATGTCAAAACACTTCAATAAACAACCTTGAGAAATGTGGAAAAAATCAGGAGAAAATAAATGCGCATGGAGCACTTTGAATAAATTCTAGCATTTTTGAAGAACCTTTTTGAACTATAGGTAGATTTTGTTCTGACAAAATATGTATTTGTGAATTCTGAAGATTCTCAGCGTACTAGAGAAGAATATTAATTATTCTCATTTTGTAGTAGGGAAAAATATTGAAAATTTAAAAAAAAAACGAGGTTGGATGTCCATTGTACCCTTAAGAGCTTCACAGTAGGATTCAGCATCTATGGCCATACCTTAATGGTAGTACCTTGCCATTTTTGGGTCGTATCGCATAAACATTGTTTGAGTTCAAAAATATTACCACCGAGCGTACTTCACAGCTGGCTAGTTTTCGATTTAAATGTCCACTTTGAACTAACACAGTAAAGCGAGATATCTTTATAGAACAACATCATTTACACCAAATGAAGCACTACGCGTTCATACACAAAATAACAGCATCGCCGTTACAATAATGTTACCTGTGCTCGATCTATGAACAATCGGCTCTTACTTTGTGGATGGATGCCCCTTGTATATCAGGAAAAAAGTCGTGTAATGGCTAAGGGAAGTAAATCTAATGTAAAGGAAGAACTTTAGGATGAGGAAAGGATTCGCTATTGTAATTGCAAAACCTCAACTGGATCAATCTAAGACAGAGAGGAGAGTTAATTTGTCACATGATTACCCATGTCTTCCGCAGGGTCCTAGAAAGTATCTAAGTATTGTTTAGTCTTCATTGTACAGGGTGTCCGGGCTAAAAGTATCCAAAAGTTATGGCTTATTTTTTCGGAACTACCCATTAGAATAAAAAAAAAACTATTTAAATAGAAAGAACATCTCCCCAAGTTTTAATTTCAATCATAGATTTTGATCATAGTATCATAGATTTCGATGTCTGCACCCCTTGTAGCACGACAGATGTCTAAATGGTAATCCAGTTCTCTCCATGTGTTTCGTAGCGTATCAGGAATTATTACACGAATTGCTTGAATGATACGCTTCTTGAACTCATCCACAATTTCAATTTTATTGTTTATACTCAACGGATTCAATGAATCCCCAAGCAAAAAAGTCTAATAACACCGGATACGTTACGAAACACTTGGAGAGAACTGGATTACCATTTCAACGTTAGTCATGCTACAAAAGGTGCAAACATCGAAATCTATGATACTATGATCGAAATCTATGATTGATATCTAAACTTGGTGAGATGTTCTTTCTATTTAAATAAATATTTAAAAATTCTAATGGGTAGTTCCGTAAAAATAAGTCATAACTTTTGGATATCTTTAACCCGGACACACTGTATAAAGAGTTTCGTATTATTAATATAACAATCTTAATATCAAAATTTCACTCATGGAATGTGGTTTGCCTTCTGTAAAGAATATATTTTCACAGATTAATAATATAATTGTCATGTAGCTGCATTTATAAATCGCTTTACCAAATGTCAAAGTATCTCATAATACACTGAAGTGCCACTGAATTAGGGATAGCAAAGCCTATGCAAATTGTGTGGCGCAGCGCATCATGTATGCGCAAGTGAGGGCGCTGTGGTAACTGCATATATAGCGCTTACTGTGGTTGTTCTGAATTAGTTGTTGGAATTGCCAGTATGGGTAAACTGCCTGATTTAGACGCCTTCGATCGCGGACAAATCGTAGGTGCCCGACGCATGGGTCATTCAATTTCCGAAATCGTCAGACAGCTAGTATTTTCAAGGTCGACAGTGTCAAGAGTATACCAAGAATACATGGATGGTGGAAAAAAAACTAGCGATCGGGCAAACTGTAGAGGACAATTATCCTTGACAGTGCGTGGTGAGAGACGGCTCAGGAGTATTGTACGTAGCCAGCGAAGCCAAACATTAGCTAAAATTACCACCCA